>CM032233.1:14822500-14987500 GCA_019009955.1 Riptortus pedestris
TAGGATCGATGGACATTTGAGGATTTTTTTCGAAAATCACTTCATGAACTATCGTTAATACGGATGGTTTTAACCAAGTCCGCCTTGCAGGAGCTGCTGCTTAATCTAAGCAGAGTTCCCAAATGCTGGAATGACATCAACTCTTACTCTATTCTACGTTGTTAGCAGATTTCCCTTATGGGAAATCGGCTATTGAGGTCGTACTCATGACGTGAGTTTCGAGAAATTTCTTCAAATGTCCATCGATCCTACCCAGGAGATGACGAAAATGAGGTCCGTTCAAAACTATATAACTATATATATATATGTATATATATATATTTGTCTGTTAACGCTCTAGCGGACGCAATTTTTGTTTGATCGTTACCAAACTCGGAATTTAATCGTTTTATGTAAAAAGGAAGATCAAGTTCGTTAATGGCTGAAATCGAACAAGTGGGAGAGGGGTTTAGAGGGGAAGATTTTTGAAAATTCAAAATATCTCCGTTATTATTCATCAAATCGAAACATTGTATAAAATCAATCTTATTGCAAATTAAATTTACTATAAATATTTTTATATACATTTATTCTGTATCTTGTATATTAACCGAGATATTTGCATTTGTATTCTGTGCGTGGTCGGAAGGAGTCGGCTATGTTCGGGACATTCCGCCGAAAGCTCTGGCCGGCCGTTTCCGTAAACTATTAGTCCCTCGTGAATAGGTTTAGAGATCCCTTACACTACAGTTGTTATTGGACAGATTTCTCGACTGTGAAACTTCACGTGGGAATCTGCTTAGTTTACGCAGCCCCTGCGTGACGGACTTTTTTAAACTTCGTTGCTGGGGACTTATTATAGATGTCATGCGCGGTGTCGTTGATGGGGGGGTCCACAATATTTCGCCGATTTTCCAATCGGCTTCTTCTGGTGGTCATGTGTTAGCTTGTGACAGCTCCTAATCATTTAGGATGATGATGAATGATTGAATGACACCGCTGGAGATACGCCGCACATGACAACTATTATTCAATTCTCTACATTCCCTGTAATAAATATAAGTCTGTCCGCAGGTGCTGCGTAAACTAAGAAGATTTCCAACGGGAAGGTTTACAACAAATAAATCTACATACTGGTAACACCACCGTGAATGCCAAGCGAATAAGTACAAACAGTAATAATATATCTTTCAGTCAATTTACATGAGAATATTTACAACGGAAACGTCTGATTTGTAAACAGGGCAGCCAACTTCTCATTCTAGACCGGAAAGAAGAACAATTAATGAAATATATCTGAATATAACATATCAATTTTATTGAAAACAATTTACAACTCCTTATTCTGTATTTTGTCATGAATCACTATAAATTTTATCTCAATCACTCAGAGTTTAGTAATTCAAGAACAAAAAAAGGAGGGGGGGGGTTGGTCAACAGAACGTATTTGCATGTTGTCTCGTACAATAATGGTTTGTTCAAACAATGTGTTGGTATTTAACCTTACAATGAAGTGGTTCATGATATAACAGCTTATTATTAATATGACACTAATATAAGTTTAAATTATTTATTATCGTCCACTTTTTGCAACTAAGGCTAATTGGGACGGGCTATCTACAGGTTACCCCCTACCCTTTTCTAGCCAGGGTAGGATTAAGGAGTTTATTTAATGAATTCCGTCACTAAATAAATTCCTCTGCCCAGGTGGGAATCGAACTCGCCACTCTAGGATTACCATGTGAGATTAAATGCACCGCTTTAAATATGTATAGACTAACACATATAGATCATTTAACAATATTTATAGAACATTTAATTTTCAATAAGATTGGTTCTATGCATGTTTTCGATCCGAAGTATAGTAACGGAGATATTTCGATTTTTCATGATATTTCCCCTCTAAGCCCCCCCCCCCTCCTTCACCTCCACCTCGTCCGATTTCAGCCGTTAAAGAACTTCATCATTCTTATTACATGAAACGACTAAATATGGAGCTTGATAGCGATCAAACAATAATTGCGACCGCTAGAGCGGTAACAGACAAATATATATATATATATATATATATATACAATTTTGAATGGGCATCAGTTTCGTCATTTCCTAGATAGGATCGGTGGACATTTGAAGAAAATTTCGAAAATCGTGTCGATCTCAATAGCTGATTTCCCCTAAGGGAAATCTGCTAAAAGCCTATATAAACAGTGCTTGAAACTTATGCTGTATATGAGACATTTAGTGATTAACTTTCTTTAAGGGAAAATCAGATAAGGGTGGGGTTAACAGAAAGCTATCAAACAAATATATTTATATATATATATATATATATATATATATATATATATATATATACTAGCTCAGATACCCGGCTTCGCCCGGGAATTCATTTGAGGCTGGATGGTGATGGTATTTTTTTGGCAAGGCTTTACTTTGCACAATATTTTGACATTTACCCGTTTAGGGTTAATACCCGTCGTTTCTGTGGATTTGTTAATAATAAAATTTGAAAATTCAGACTTCCCTTATAACCCCCCCCCCTCCTGCCCGTATGTTGGTATGGCTTATTAAAATGAAGACGTTAGTGCTAATACAATACCGAGTTTTATTTAGTTCGGTTTAGTCATTTGTGCCAAATAAAATTGTTCACTTCCGCTATAGGTTTTAGCGTATAACGCCTTTATACTTCGGTATACGACGATATTGTATATAACAAAAGTTTCTCTAAATAACAAAATAAACAACTTTTGTTATGTGCATAATTGCCGAAAATGCAATAGGGAACGAAATATCGCTATTTTTAATTTCAGCCCTCCCTTATAACCCCCACTCCTGTTCGTCTCAGAGAATATTAACATAGCCTAAAGTCTAAGTTGGGTTAGTAGTAATATACATACCAAATTTCATAAAATTCGGTTCAGCCGTTAATGCGTGAAAAGGTAACAAACAAACAAACAAATAAACAAACACACACGAAAGAAACAACAGCAGTTATGGTGTCTATGACATGCGAAACGAAAGGTTATCGTGAAATTTCGAGAAAAAAAATCAATGTACAGACAGAGGTTACAATATTATATATGTATATATATATATATATATATATATATATATATATATATATATATATATATATTTATATAACTAACTCGGTTAATAATCCAGATATACAAAGTAACTACTAACATCACTTTATTGGTGATATAACATTTTTCAATCGGACTCATAATAACGAAAATATTTCTAATTTTTGAATTTCACCCTTTTATAAACCTGCACTCTACAGGTAGACCAGGGTCCACCTTCAGCCATTAACAATCTTGGTTTTTAGTTATTCTTAATACATAATAGTAAGTTCAATTGAACTATTTTTTGGCCTGTTGTGACATTTTCAAGAAATGTTTCCTATATGATGGCATATAGATGCCAATTCCCTCTCCTCAGCGGGGTAATATTCAAATTTGCAATGATCAATCTTATCTTAGTGAGAAATTCATGTTTACAAACGTTTTAAATGACTCCAGAAGTAAGTCGTAATGGGCTGGACATTTAAAAAAAAAAAAACAATTGGTACATATTTTATCTGTATAGAAGATAATTTAAGTTCAGATATCACTTTGATAATTGCTCTTACGTTTTGGCAAAATTATATTCATCATTTTCCTAAATTCAAAATGATTATTTTTGGAGGTGGAAATTCACTTTTGTCTACCCCAAAAGAAATTATTACTCATCTGGTACAACTGTACAATTTCTGTGATTGCTCAAACTCTTGTTCTCAGAATTAAAAAAAAAAAAAAAACTGCGTCAGGCTGGGGCTGCTTAAACTAAGCAGATTTCCTGCCTGCTCGTATGGCAACCTAGCAATGTTATCTCACTATATATTCTCTTATTTTAAGTAGAAATGGGGCTTTACTGAAAGCTGAAGACAAGAAAGTATGAATAACTCATTTAACATGTGGGTTATAAAAAAATGTGCACAGCTAAAGAGTTAATTAATAGTTCAACAAGATTGGTTCTATAACTTTTTTTCCATCCAATTCACAATAACGTAAATATCTTGAATTTTCGATTCCCCCTGGTCCGATTTCAGCCGTTAAAGTACTTGATCTTTAGTTTTACATAAAACGTTTACATATTGAGTTTGGTAGTGATAAAATAAATTTAGCGATCGCTAGAGCGTTTACAAATACAGTTTTTAACGGGCCTAATTTTCGCCAGCTGTGTAGGATTGATAAACATCTGAGGAAACTTTTCGAAAATTGCGTCATGAGTAGATTCCCTCAATATCAGTCATGACCTCAATAGCTGATTCCCCTAAAAAATACGCAGGGGCTGCGTAAAATATGCAGATTTCCCAAGCGACGGTTTACAATAGATAAATATACATACTGGTAACACCACCGCAAATATTAATTGAATAAATACAAACAGAAATGAGAAATCTTTCAGTTAAAAGGTAATATCTCTACAACAGAAAGCGCAAACACGTTAGCCAACTTCACAAAGCTGAATAGATATATAGAAATATTCTGCCACTGGTTCGATCCCCCCCCCCCACTGGTCGGATTTCTGCCATTAACGAACTTGACCTTTATTTTAGCATAAAACGATTAAATATCGACTATTGTAAAGATCAAACAAAAATTGCGACAACTAGATCTTTTACAGAAATATATATCTATCTATCTAACTATATATATATATATATATATATATATATATATATATATACATATACACCTCCTTTTACACTCTAGTTTAATAAGAATGCGCAATATATATAGTAGTACCTGTATTTTTCAGGCCTTAAGAAGAGAAAATAAGTAATCTCGAAATATTGTCATAAACTAAGATTGTTTCGCCAACATTGACCAAAACTCCAAAAAACATTAACAACACCATTTGTAAATATAACCTCGAAAAAATAAACACAATTATATATATATATATATATATATATATATATATATATATATATATATCTATATCTATATCAATAGCTGATTTCCCTTAAGGGAAATGTACTAATATACATATATAAGGAAAATCGAGCCATAGGAATGATCTCAAAAATTTATTTAGTGGGAAATCTATTGGTAACATTTGTATGTTACAAAAATTAATTGGTGTTATTAAAATAAAGTTCATAACGTTTGATTAGTAAAATTAGAAAGGCCAATCGTTCGAAGAATTGTCAAAAAGTCACTTATCCATTGTTGAAGCCCACTTAAATGTTTTCATTGTTCTCTCCCTCCGGTTCCAGTTGACTGGTGATTCGAGACAATATACAAATTTCTCCTTGTGTGCCTGCCTCCTATCTACCTGAGCCTGTTCTCAGGACTGGGGGCCAACCACCCATCCCAAAGACTCAATCTCAACCAAGCTCTATATATTCAAGGAGCTACTAACATCTGAAATAGTTTGTAACTGATTTCTACTTTCTGCAAGTATAATAAAAAAAGTCCGTCACGCAGGGACTGCGTAAACTAGGCAGATTTCCCACGTGAAGTTTTACAATAGAGAAATCTGTATACTCGTAACACTTAACACCACCGTGAATAAATACAAACGGTCATGAGAAATCTTTCAGTTAATTTTTATTAGCTCCCATCGGGAACGGCTTCTGAATTGTAAACAAATAGGTCTTCCAACCAATCAGAGCTGAACAGATAGATAGACATATATTCTTCAACGGAAAGAAAAACAATTACTGATATATATCCGAATATAATATATTAACTTTATTGCAAACTATTTACTGTATCTAGTACTGCAATTTATAATGAATCAGAAGTCCAAGAACTAAAGAAGGGGGTGGGGGCGGATGACCAGAACGTATTTGCAGACATCTCACAAAGTAAAAGGTTACAGGAGCCTCTAAACCAATTTCACTAGAGCCGAACACTTACGAACTAGTTTTCGACTGTTTACGTCGAAGAAAACCGAGAATAGCAGATCTCATTTCGTCCGTTATCCCCACACACTTAATAAAAATGCACTGCTCGGTTAATATTGAAGATAGAGAATAAATGTATATACCAATATTTATAGTAAATTTAATTTGCAATAAGATTGGTTCTATACACTTTTTCGATCCGACGAATCAGTTTTATTGACATAATACATTTCTGTATTTAAATGGTTCCTTGTGGAAGGCGGAGACTCAAAACTTTCACTTTGTAATAGAATTTAGTTTACATTGTATTCTTACTAAGTGACTGTTTCAACTAATAAATACAACGCCCAATTACGTCGTATCATTATCAGGCTTTGTTTCCAGTCAAATTTTAAAAGCTTCTCATCTGAGTATGCAAAATATTGTCTATGGAAAATAGTAGCCTACCTAGGCAATACGAGTATATCAATAGGCTCTATTAGACCAGTCGCCAACAAATATTATTCCAAATTAAAGAGCTATTTGTTAAACTGAATGTCTTCAGTATTTGGCTAAAGCAAGATCCGCATGCCCTCAACTCTAGTATACGTATCACCAATTATTGCTGTCCACAGAGACAAGCCATTGAATTATGATGCGAATAGAAAAGCTACGGCAAATTATAGCAGTTTATACAAGAATATTTATGTAACGGGAACCACTCGAGAATATCTTACCATAGATCTACCATTAACAATTTACAAAACAATATTTCAGGACAGCAATTACAGTTTCAAATTGACTATTATTATTATTTATTAACGTCCACTTTTTTGCAACTTAGGCTAATCGGGACGGGTTATCTACAGGTTACCACCCTTTTCTAGCCAGGGTGGGATTTTAGGACGTTATTTAATGAATTTCGTCACTAAATAATTTCCTTTGCCCAGGCAAGAATCGAACTCGCCACTCTAGGTTTACCATGTGAGATAAAGTTCAACGCTTTAACTTGCATGGCTAACCTGAGCACCAAAATTGACTATTAAAAACATAATATATTCCATTGATCCTAAAAGGCTTATTATGTCATTTGGAACATTCATCATTTATTTTTGTATTGTACTGTACAGAGCCATATATTTCCAATGAAATTGGGAAAGCGATTTACTCAAAACACTCAACACCTATGATAAACATAAATTAACAATGATCTATCTGATGAACATCATGAAATGGCTTTCATTTATTATTATTGATTAATTGTACATTATATTTTATTTTTAATGGTTTTGATATTTGTTGGATGCTTTATTTTGCTATTTTTACTTTAATTTCATATTCATATTAACATTACGTCTCTTATTGATTTTGGAAATTATAGAATTTTATTAGAAATAATTTAATTTAAGGATTTCTATTTAATTTATTTTATTTGTATTTATAGTTCCATCAATTTCCTTTTGATTATTTATTTATGGAAGAGTATTTATGTATAAATGAATTTATTTGTTATTTTTTCGGCACTTATGGATTATCGGGAGGCCATTATCATTTGAAGACGATTATTAAAAAACCATATTAAAAAAAAAACTGTTTATTATTTAAAATAACGTTCTAGAATTTATCTGAATGACAAAATGTAATTATAAATTAGAGTTAGCCTAAAACTAGACGATGTCCCGGAGTAGCTGCATACATAGGGGGTTGTCCCCGGCCGTCGTCTGCCACATCAACTCTGCAAGGTAGCTGTCCAAGTGGTGTAATAATAAACGATCACCAAGCGGTGATAATGAACATCAAGTGTTGTTAATAAACGATCACGATAGCAATAACAGCGAACAGCGATACACGGTTTTGAACCAGTAAATATTTTATCTGTAAAGAGTGAGTGGCCTCCCGTTAACCATTTTGTCATTTATAAATTCTATGAGTGTTATTTTAAATAATGTAAAGCGTTTTCTTTTAATTATGATTTAATAATAGCCTTTAAATGGGTGGCCTCCCGATAATCGGTAAGTACATATTTTTCAAACTAACAAATATTATATAAGCTGAACTCCTTTGCTATAAGGAAATACTGCAAAGTGAATAAAGCATGTATCTTTCTACTAAGGTGCAAATTGAGAATTAAGTGTGAAATAGCGTCATCTGTCTATCATTTGCATACGTGGGAAACCTGCTTAGTTTTGGCCATCTTCCTTCTGTGACTTCTGACTATAGTGCAGTACGCACATGTTGTAAGCAGTACTACTATAATCGTAAACAAGTGGTCATACGTATTTCTTTAAAATGTTTTACTTATATTATATTCATATTTATGATCATTCTGCTTCTACCCCAAGGGTTATTAGCAGACAAAGAAGATTTATTTCGTTAAATACATTTAGTCTTAAGGAACTTAAAAATATTCTTGAATAAAAGTTGTTATGTAGGCTTTTTTCACTATCTTGATTATTAACCGAGATATTTTTTAGTTTTCGGCCTTCAGTAAACCCCCACTCCTACTCGTATCACATCAACAATAAGCTGTTATATTATAAAGGACTTTATTTGAAGCCTAAATACCAAATATTGTTCTCATTGGACTTTTACGTTTTGAGGTAAATGCAAATTTTGAAGTGAACCACGTGGGAAATCTGCTTAGCTAGCGGGACGTACTTTTTTTAAAACTTTGAATGTCATTTTCTATTTTCTGATATCTGATTTATTCTTATTAAATTTCAATTTTATGAGAACCATTTTTTGTTTCATATTTTTTTCAGTGTTCTTCGTACATGTTTTTGGACGTCTTTTGGATATGTCTAAAACGCTTTATTTAATGTTTTACATTAATCTTATTTCTCCGACTTGGTTCAGTCCTATGAAGAGTGTACTGGGCTAAAACCATACACTAGCTTGGAGCTCCTAATTCATGTTCTACCCTTGAGTTTTGTCCTCCAGTGGTCTTCATCTATATCCTCAAAGGTATAGACCAAATATAATGATTATATCACCAGGAAGCAAAATCTATTCTGCATTGACGTCAGTGGTAGGCAGACAATTAGAGAATATCCCTAAGCAGGTCAGGTGCTAAGCTGGCACTCGGAATATTAAGTCCTACTTGGAATAAATTAAGTTGTTTTACTTTCTTAGTCGATTAATCATCCTTATGTAGAGCTTATATTGCCGATATGTAGCCTGGCCCCTAATTGAGCTATTAGCGTGCTTTTGGGTTACGAAACACTCTTATGGGGTTGGTTTAATTACAGCTGTTTGGATTATTACCTTAATACTAGCGACGGACACGTTGTTGCGTAAACTAAGCAGATTATATCTATTATAATAGATAAACCTACATACTGCTAAAACAACACAACCGTGAATATTAAGCGAATAAATGCAAACGGTAATAAGAAATCATTCCCCTTCCTTTCCGGAGGGAAGCGTCTGAAATGTAAACAAACAGGTCTGCCAACGGCTCACCGGAAAGAAAAACAATAACTGAAACCTATAATATATTAATTTTATTGAAAACTATTTACTATATCTAGTACTGTAAATTATAATGAACCAGAATAATTTTTATCTCAATCAATCAAATTTTAGAAGTCCATGATTTTAAGACGGGGAGTGGTGAGTCACAAGAACATATTTGCATGTATCTCGTATAATATAGGTCTTTGGTAAACAATATTTAGTATTTAATCTGTGGTTTATTATATAACAGAGTATGGTTTATGTAACACGAGTAGAAGTGGGGGGGGGGTTTACTGCAGGAAAACTGAAAAATGTAATTATCTTGGTTAATATTCAAGATAGAGAATAAATGTGTATAACAATATTTATAGTACGTTTAATTTGCAATAAGATTCGTTTATACTTTTTGTCGATCCGACGTATAGTAACAGAGATATTTCGATTTTTCAAAATTCCACCCTCTCTAGCCCCCGCCCTATTACGGGTCCAATTTCAGCCATTAACTATTCTAATTTTTATTATGGAATGAAAAAGTTAAATATCGGGTATGGTGGAGAGAAAATTCACATTTTCGAGTTAAGAACGTAAAAACTTAAATGATGACGCCAACACACAACAAATCAAGTACCTCATATAGTAAATATCTGTAAATAAATAAAACAATATTTAATAGTTAAGCTTAGAATAAATTGGTTCATTATATAAGAGTATATATTATGTGGCATGTAAGTAGGATGGGGGGGGGGGGGTTCACTGAAGGCTGGCAGCTAAAAAAATCAAATATCACGGTTGAATATTGAAGATAGAGAATAAATCTATACAACAGTGTTTATACTAAATATAATTTACAATAATAATAATAATATATACATGACAAATTGTATGGAACCAATCTTATTGCAAATAAAATTTTCTACAAATGTTGTTATGTACGTACTTTCACTATCTTGATTATTAACCGAGATATTTGCGTTTTAGCAGATTGCCCTTAAGGGAAATCAGCTGTTGAGGTTGTACTCATGACGGAATTTTCGAAATTTTTCTTCAAATGTCCATCGATCCTACCTAGTAGATGACGAAAATGAGGTCCGTTCAAAACTGAATATGTATGTATATATATATATATATATATATATATATATATATATATATATAATTTGTCCGTTACTGGTCTAGCGGTCGCAATTATAGTTTAATTATTACGAAACTCGATATTTAGTAGTTTTAAGTAAAAAGAAAGATCAAGTTCGTTAACGGCTGAAATCGGACCAGTGGAAGGGGGGGGTTTAGAGGGGAGAATTTTCGAAAATTCGAAATATCTCCGTTACTATACATCGGATCGAAAAATTGTACAAAATAAATCTTATTGTAAATTAATTTCACTATAAATATTGTTATATACATTTATTCTCTATCTTGAATATTAACCGAGATATTTGCATTTTTATTAAATCTGGGCGGCTAACGAACGAGTGAATTTCCCTCCAAAAGCTAGATCGGCTTTTTCCTTAACTGATCGACTCACGTGAAATTTTTCTATTGTAAAACTTCACATGGGAAATCTGCTTAGTTTACGCAGCCCCTGCGTGGCGGACTTTTATAGTTTTCGGCATTCAGGAACCCCCCCCCCCTCCCCCTCCTGCTCATTTCATATTAATAATAAGCTGTTATATTGTGAAGCACATTATTTGAAGCATAAATACTAAATATTGTTCTCATCGAACTTTCACTTTTTGAGATAAATATGAACCAAAGTGCTTACAACGCTCATTGTCCAACTACAATTGTTGAACTCCTTTATGAGCAAATTATGTCATAAGGTGAAGAACGTCACATTACATGAGACAATTACAAATATACATATAGGTACACCACAAATCATGATATTTATCTTATCAAACCGTATGTCTTCAGCGAAGCTCCTAAGCTTTATCTTGCATTTAATAAGTTCAAATAAAATATTTGGTACTTTTCTTTGAATAAAGTGGTTCATGATTTAGCAGCTTATGGTTGATATGATATGAGTAGGAGAGGAGCCTTACTGAAGGCTGAAAAGTAAAAAAAAGCTTATATCCCTGTTAATATTCAAACGTCTCTGTTAAAAATCATGATAGTGAAAGTACGTACATAACAACATTTATAGAACATATTATTTGCTATAAGATTGGTTCCATACAATTTCATATGTATTATGTGTGTGTGCGCATGAATGTGTGCGCGCGTGTGTGTGTGCGTGTGTGTGTGTGTGTGTGTGTGTGCGTGTGTGTGTGTATATATATATATATATATATATATATATACGTATATATATAAATATGTATACTTTGTCTGTTAACACTCTAGTAGTCGCTATTTTTGTTTGATCGTTACCATACTCGATATTTAAAAGTCCGTCACGCAGGGGCTGCGTAAACTAAGCAGATTTCCAACGTGAAGTTTTACAATAGAGAAATTTCACGAGAGCCGAGAGTTAAGGAAACGACCAAACTAGCTTTTGGTGGGGAAGCCCAGTAAGCCGCCCAGTTTTAATAAAAATGCTAATATCTCGGTTAATATTCAAGATAGAGAATAAATGTATATAACAATATGTATAGTAAATTTAATTTGCAATAAGATTGATTCTGTACTATTTTTCAATCCGACGTACAGTAACGGAGATATTTCGAATGTTCGAAAATCCTCCCCTCTAAACCCCCCCCCTCCCACTGGTTCGATTTCAGCCGTTAACGAACTTAATCTTTCTTTTTACATAAAAGGACTAAATATCGAGTTTGGTAACGATCAAACAAAAATTGCGACCGCTAGAGCGGTAACAGACAAATATATATATGTGTATATATATATATATATATATCTATATGTGTATATATATATATATATATGTGGTGTGTTGATCCTTTCGGAGTTTTGGTCAATGTTGGTGAAATGAATCTTAGTTTATGCCGATATTTCGAGAATCTTTATTTTCTCTTCCTCAGGGCTGTAAAAATTACATGTACTACATTATAATATTGCACATTGTTGTTATACATTGTTATAAAAGGGTGTTTTTCCTTATTATTACTTACCAAGACTAAATATATTTATAGACTATTATACATTCTTATTGCACTATGACTAGGGTTATAGTAACCTTCCTTGTTTGTAGTACTTCCTATAATGTAGTACATGTAATTTTTACAGCCCTGAGGAAGAGAAAATAAAGATTCTCGAAATATCGGCATAAACTAAGATTCATTTCACCAACATTGACCAAAACTCCGAAAAGATCAACACACCACATATAAATACAACCTGGTCGAAAACATCAGCACAATTATATATATATATATATATACGGACCTCATTTTCGTCATCTACTAGGTAGGATTGATGGACATTTGAAGAAAAATTTCATGAGTACAACCTCAATAGCTGATTTCCCTTAAGGGAAATCTGCTAAAAGTTTTATGTAAAACCAAAGATCGAGTTTGTCGATATCTGAAATCCAACCATTGGGAGGAGGGGGTAAAGTGTGAGGATTTCGCCAATTTTTAATATCTATTATTATGCGTCGTATCGAAGAAGTTTATAAAGCCAATTTTATTTCAAATCTTCCGATTCTGATTATGAATAATATGGTTAAAACGATAATCTATGATTATGTCATATATAAACAGATACATGCACAGGAAACGGGTAATATAAAAATATTGTGTATATTGTAGAATTTAGTACATAAAAAATACTTTTATTACAGTCTACTCTCGCTATCACGAAATTCCACGGGACTGCCATTTTTGTTCGTGTTATGTATAGTTGGTCTTAGGCATAGTTGGAGTTATAGAGGTGAACTAAATGAAAATTCGTGTTACAGACGTTAAAAAAATGTACTGTGATTTATACCCTACATCTTCTACAAATCGACATAATCTTAATATTTTACGAATATTTATATGAATTAAAATATGTATATATACTTAACTAAAAAAAACAACGGTCAAACACAGAAAATATAATATTAATTCCACTGATTAATAAGTCCTTAATCTTCCTTTGCTTAAAACTGAAAAACACTATCAGTCATAATGTTGATTAAAATAAAAAAAAAAACTTTGCTGTATCCCTTACAGCTTCAAAATTAAACATTTAACTTGGTACAGTATAATAAAAAATACTTACAGTAAACATAATAAATATCGTGTAAAACAGAGTAAACAGTACCGACCATATTACTGCAATCCCACTAGTAGTTGAAATAGTCCGTTATCTTCTTCTGTTTAAGACTGTTAGCAACACGTTTGTCAATCATATTCTCGATTGAAACAATTGAAGAAACACACTGTCTGGTACATCACTGGTTTTTTTCTAAAAACATACGTATCGTACGTACTGCAGCTTTGGATTCTTTAGATGTGACGTCTGCTGGTTCTTCATTCTCGTGATCTTCGTCAGAAGGAGCGTCTTCATCGTTGGTTAAGGAATCCAAAATATCGTCATCAGTCAACATGCCGGTTACCGCTACCCCGCGTTAATTAGATTCGTAGAAATTAGTTCGTGTTACGTATGGGAATTTCTTCGTGTTAGACAGGTTTTCCCAAGGGGATTAAAAATAATTCGTGATATCGAGGATTTCGTGTTAGCGAGGTTCGTGTTAGCGAGAGACGACAACATATCCCCAGCTCACCGGACACGGGTGTAAATCCTAAGCATTGAGACGGGAAAATGTAAAATTATTGTACAAAGTAAATCCCTAAAAATAAATACCATTATCATTCCGCCTCAAATGATTACCCGTGTGAAGCCGGGTACCTTAGCTAGTGTCCTATAAATGTTGTTATGTAAGTTTTTTCATTATCTTGATTATTATGAGTGATATTTGTATTTTTTAGTTTTCGGCCTTCTATAAATCCCACTCATACTCATGTCATATAAACAATAAGCAATTATATTATGAAGCACTTCATTTGAAGCCTAAATACCAAATAATGTTCTCATTAACCTTTTGAGATAAATGTAAATAATTGACGTACATTGGAATTCTGCTTAGTTTACGCAGACCCTACGTGATGGACTAATTTGATACCAGATACACACTTGACATACACGCTTGCTATTTATTATCCACTATGGAGCATTAAGTCTTGTTACACTATTGTACATTTGTGTTGATTGATCGCATATATGACCTCAATTTGTGGTTCCCTTTAGAGATTCTTTTTTGTCCTATTTTTTTCATAATTTTTGTCACAAAAAGGGCATATTCGAGCTCCGAAAATAAATTCTAGACTACCTGAAATAAACTTAAAGCTAAAGATGCTAGGCATTTTGTAAAGGTTTCTTCTACCTGCATAAATGCCGGATTAAGCCCTAAACCCTGTAGGCTTAGGGGTTGTAGTCTTGTCAGCCGTACGTCACTCCTGCACACCTGCTCTAAAATCCATAGAAGGGGTTGAAAGAATGATTCCTCAAAACCTTCCCATACCAAATTCAAAATATTATTTACAGAAAAAAAAAACATTGACTGATGTATTATAACTGTATGAATGACAAATTCTGAATGTATGGAGAATCAATTTTGGGGATATGTTGGAACTATATTAGTGCCGCTGAGTTCGTCCATCGGTCAAACTATTATTTCTTTGATATAATTTTGAAATAAATACACTAAAGAGGTGCTAAAGGGGAAGAAAATTGAAAATTCGTAATATTCCATTAAATCTTACATATTTAATTTCCTAAACATGTTGATCTATACATATTTTCTGTTTCTTAACTATTAAGGAAAATATTTTAGCAAATTTCCCTTAAGGGAAATCAACTACTGAGTTCGTAATAAAGACTTTTATTTTCGAAAAAATATTCTCAATCCATCCCCCACTCCTACTCATGACATATTTATAATAAGCTCTTGTATTATATATATTGTTCTCAATGAACGTTTACGTTTTGAGATAAATGCAAATACGTGGCGCACATGAAAAATCTGTTTAGTTAACGTAGCCGCTGCGTGACGGAAGTTCCCCTTAAGGGAAATCAGCTATTGAGGTCAGACTCATTACGCGATTTTCGAAATTTTTCTTCAAATGTCCATCGATCCTACCCAGGTGATACTGAAAATGAGGTCCGTTCAGAATTATATATACTTTTTCATTCTTGTCTGTTGACTCTCTGGTGATTGCAATTTTTGTTGATCGTTACCAAACTCGGTATTGAAACGTTTTATGTAAAACTAAATCAAGTTCGAGGGAAATTCGAAATATCTCCGTTACGTCTTGAAGGCTAGCCGTAGATTAAAGAATGGGGGAGATGTGAGAGACTTGTAGTACAGATGTTATAGTTTTGCTTGTGGTATGGTAGAAATGGGGAGTGTTAGTCCTCTACTACTAGAACTATTAGTTTAGATAATATCATTTAGTACTAATACTCAGTTGCTAATCCTTTACTTCTTGAAGGCTGATCGTGGATTATGCTAAGGCAGAGTGTGGAGTGTTTGAAGAACAGCGGAGATGTGAGGGACTAGTAGTATAGAAGTCAATTGTTTTGCTTATTGTTCGGTAGGGAATGAGATTATTTCACCTTTACTACTAGAACTATTTTATTGGATCATAACATCTAGTACTAATACTCATTTACAAATTCTTTATGTCTTGAAGGCTGATCGTGGAAACCTTGTTAGAAGATCTTGGTAATCTCATTTGAACGTGAGCGGAGATGTAGTGGACTATACGTGGAGATGTTATTTGTTCTGCTTGTGGTTCTGTATTGGTAACGTCTATTCGGTACTACTAGAACTGATGTATTGGGTCGTATCATTTACTTGTTTTGGCAACTAACGCGTATTTGCAAATCCTTTACATCTTGATGGCTAATCGTGGATTAAGCTGATGATGAGAGCGGAATGTTAGAAGATGAGACTAGGAGTAGAGACGATTTATTTTTTGCTTGTGATATGGTAAGACTGGGATTCTTTCTCCTCTACTACTAAACCTATTGCATTGGATTATAACATTTAATACTAATATTCAGATACAAATTATTTTTGTCATGGAGGGTAATCGTGGATTATGCTAATACAAAGTTTGGAGGGTTTGAAGAATAACGGAGATGTAAAGGATTAGCAGTTCTCATGTTGATTATTTTGGTTGTGCTATGGCAAGGAATGGGGTTGTTTCTCCTTTATTACTAGAACTATTGTTTTGGATCATACCAATTAGTAATAATACTCAGGTGCTTTGAATGTTGTCCGAGCCATGAGGAATAAAATGTGCGCACCTGACCAATACGTAACTAAAGAGAAATGGTATTACTCCCAGTCATGACCTGTGAACGCTCCTTTTTAATCCTAGAAGGATTAAACCCACTCGCTTGCTAAGAGTAAGTAAATGTCCAGAACTTTTGTTGCATATAAATAAACATTGATTAAAAATAAAGCCATAATTGTAAACATTCTTCCCGTTTTAAAAGTAATAAATCTATTAAGTGTTTGACATGTGATGTAGTTATTCAAAAACTTATGTATCATTATTATTTCTTTTTCTTTAAATTTCCCTCAAAATCATGATTATGGTGTCCACAAACTTTTGTTACTAACTGTATATCTCCGCCTGATGTATGGTAGATAATACGCGTGTTTCTCCTTTTACTAGAATTCTTGTTTTGGGTCATATAATTAAGTACTAATGCCAGTTAAAAATTTTTTGTATCTTGAAGGCTGATCGTGGAAATCTTGTTGCAAGATCTTGGTAATCTCGTTCGAAGGTGAGCGGACATATAAGAGACTGGAAGTAGTGCCGTTAAATTGTTTGCATTGCTGTGGTAAACAACTGGGAGTGTTAGTCCTCTGTAATAGAACTGTTGTTTTGGATCATATCAGTACTATTATACAGTTACAAATCCTTTATGTCAAGAGGATGACCTTTGAAGAATAGCGGAGATTTAAGGGACTAGTGTTAGAGATGTTAATTGCTTTGCTTGTATGGTTAAGACTGGATGATGACTGTTAGAACTATGGTATTGGATGATAACATTCAGTGCTAATACTCAGTTACAAAATCCTGAATGTCTTGAAGGCTAATCGTGGATTAAGCTAACGAAGAGAGTGGAGTGTTTGAAGAAGAGGGGAGATGTAGGATGGGGGGCTAGGAGTAGGATAGAGATGTCATATTTTTTGCCTGGGCTGGGGGTAGGTGGTTTGGAGAGCAGCTGCCCTGTCTGCCGCCCTTTCCGGGAACAGCACCTCTGCCTTTCTGCCAAGCTCATTCCCTAGCCCTCATTACCCTAGCCAAGGGCCACCTGTTCGCTCTCTCAACACAATTGACTCATTTTCCGATAAGGAAAATCAACAGTTGAAGGTGTGCTCGGAACGCGATTTTGGATCATACCATTTAGTATTAATACTCAGGTGCTAATCCTTAAAATCTTGAAGGCTAATCGGGGATTGAGCTAATGCAGAGAATGGAGTATTTGAAGAACAGCGGTGATATAAGAGACAAGGAGTAGAGGTGCTATATCTCTGCCTGAGGTATGGTAGTATCTTACTAGGCGTGTTTCTCCTTCTACTAGAATTCTGGTTTTGGATTATATAATTAAGTACTAATGCTCAGTTACAAATTCTTTGTTTCTTGAAGACTTGTGGAAACCTCGTTAGAAGATCTTGGTAATATCTTTGAAGATTAGCGAAGATGTAGTGGACTATAAGTGGAGATGTTATTTGTGTTGCTTGTAGTTCTGTATTGGGAACGTCTATTAGGTACTACTAGAACTGATGCATTGGGTCATATCATTGACATGTTTTGGGCGCAAACACTCATTTGCAAATCCTTTACATCTTGAAGGCTAATCGTGGATTAAGCTGATGAAGCGAGCGAATGTTAGAAGATGAGACAAGGAGTAGAGACGATTTATTTTTTGGTTGTGAAACGCTGATCGTGGATTATGCTAATGCAGATTGTGGAGTGGTTGAAGAACAGCGGAGATGTGAGGGACTAGTAGTATAGATGTCAATTGTTTTGCTTATAGTTCAATAGGGAATGAGATTATTTCACGTTTACTAGTAGTACTATTTTATTGGATCATTCCATTTAGTACCTAATACTCAGTTACAAATTCTTAAAGACTTGAAGGCTGATCGTGGAAATCTTGTTAGAAGATCTTGGTAATCTCGTTTGAAGATTAGCGGAGATGTAGTGGACTATAAGTGGAGATGTTATTTGTTCTGCTTGTGGTTCTGTATTGGGAACGTCTATTCGGAACTACTAGAACTGATGCATTGGATCATGTCATTGGCATGTTTTGGGCACAAACACTCATTTGCAAATCCTTTACATCTTGAAGGCTAATCGTGGATTAAGCTGATGAAGAGAGCGGAATGTTAGAAGATGAGACAAGGAGTAGAGACCATTTATTTTTTGCTTGTGATATGGTAAGGATTGGGATTCTTTCTCCTCTACTACTAGAACTATTGTATTGAAACATTTATTACTAATACACAGTTATATATTCTTGTGTCTTGAGGACTAATCGCGGATTAAGCTAATACAAAGCGTGGATTTTCGAGTTCGCAGGAATGACATAGTAGCATAAAAGTCACACAAGGCCTTCACTAACTAAACAGGTTTTCCAGATTATATTATTGTACATTTATCTATTACGAAAATTCTTGAGGGAAATCTGCTTAGTTTACGCAGCCCCTGCGTGACGGATTTTTTTATAATCAAGTGGTAATATATTAAACCTCAGATTGACTCCAAATAGCCCTTTGTTCGATTGATGTATCATTGTAGCGGTCAAGGCTGGTTTAGGGGGGAGGGGCTATTGTGCTGTTTCAAAACCAAATTCTTGAAGCCGATACAAATGAGCGCTGGGGCGGTGGCTAGCCGCACCGATGGCTCAATACCATTTATGGATTTGAGGCCCTTGAATACATATGTATGGGCTCTGATGAAATGTCTCCGTTTAGAAACCAGGCTTAGGTTCTCTCCCCAGACCCTCTTTGTTACCTCATGGGACGTCCATTCGTTTAGGCGCCTCCTCTCAAGGAGAAAAGACCGTGACGCAGGGGCTGCGTAAATTCAGCAGCTTTCCCTGGTGAAGGTTGGCAATAGATAAATCTACATGCTGCTAACACCATCGTGACTATTAAGTGAATACAAACGGTAATGATAAATCTTTCAGTCAATTTACATTTGATAACCTCTACAACAAAAAGTCCGTCACGCATTGGCTGCGTAAACTAAGCAGATTTCCCACGCGAGGGATTACCATATATAAATATACATACGGGTAACACTAACGAGAATGTTAAGTGAATAAATACAAACGGTAATGAGAAATATTTCAGTCAATTTACAATTCAACTTAATAATCCCAACGACGGAAAGCGGCTGCATTTTAAACAAACAGATCAGCCAACCTTGTAGCGCTGAATAAATAGATAGACCTGAAAGACAAACAGTAGAAGAAATATATCTGAATATAACATTGTATCTCGTAAAATAAATCTTTTTTGAAAAAATATTTGGTAACGATTATACAATAACTGCGACCGCTAGAGCGGTAACAGACAAATATATAGATGGATGGATATAAGTTTTGAACGGACCTCCTTTTCGTCATCTCCTGGGTAGGATCGATGGACATTTGAAGAATAATTTCGAAAATCGCGTCATGAGTACAACCTCAATAGCTGATTTCTCTCAATGGAAATCTGTTACACCAACATGTGGGAAATCTGCTTAGTTTACAGCACCTCTGCCTTTCTGCCAAGCTCATTCCCTAGCCCTCATTATCCTAGCCGAGGGCCTCCTGTTCGGTCTCTCAACACAATTGACTCATTTTCCGATAAGGGAAATCAACAGTTGAAGGTGTGCTCGAAACGCGATTTTCGAGTTCGCAGGAACGACAAAATATCATAAAGGTCCGTCACACAGGGGCTGCATTAACTAAGCAGATTTCCCAGGTCCTCAATAGCTGATTTCTCTTAGGGAAATCTGCAGAAAAACAAGAATCTACTAACTCGCTATTGCCCTGCGTTACGGACCTTTATATATCTTCTAAGGAGGATCGGTGGGCATTTGTATAGTCTTTCAAAAGTCCGATCATGAGTACAATCTCAATAACCGATTTCCTTTAAGATAGTTTAAACATCCGTGCTTCACAAAGCTGAATCAAACAATCAATCGACGGATAGTTCCAATTCCAAGTCGTTTATACATTTTTAATTAACGAAAACAAAATTAATGATCCGTTGTCGGGGAATGTCAAACTAATAGTTGTTAGTTTTGCCCTAATGGTGCCACCCAAATTTTGGCAGCCCAACCCGGGCTCTTCTTCCAGACTCCTCGCTTAAATTAACTCGGCTCATCACGCCTTCCAGGATATTTTCTCTTTCTCTTAGCAAAGGAGAATGAGGCAAATTAATGGGAAGACAGCCAGTGGGAATGTCAAAAAATAAATCAAGCCAGATGGTCAACAGTTGATTAATTCTCGAGATATAAATGACTTGTGGAGTGAAAAGTAGTGCCACGCGCCTACTATACTCGCCTAGCTGCTAAACAGCCGGGTCCCCATACAAATAAATGCTATATTTCGTCACTACCTTCGAGTTTTTTAAATTTTTTTTAGCAGATTTCCCGCTAGGGAGATCAGCTATTGAGGTCGTACTCATGACGCAATTTTTGAAAAATCCTCAAATGTTTATCGATTCTACCCAGGAGATGAAAAAAATTAGGCCCGTTGAAACTGTATACATATATTTGTCGGTTAACGCTCTACCGGTCGCAATTTTTGTTTGATCGGTACCAAACTCGACATTTAAACATTTTATGTAAAATGAATTTTATGTTCGTTAACGGCTAAAATCCAGTCCAGTTGAGAGGGGGGGGGGTAGATTTCGAATATGAAAAATCGTACAGAACCCATCTTACTACATATGCTGTATGTAATTTACTACATATGCTGCTATATTTTCGCATTTCAACAGATTTCCCTTATGGGAAATCAGCAATTGAGGTCGTCGTACTCATAACGCAAATTTTCAAATGTCCATCGATGCTACCCAAGAGATCCGTTCAAAGTTATATATATATATATCCCAAGTTCCCGTGGCACTCCACTTAAAATCGCTAATTATTTAATACAAGGCTGAGACTTGGTGTGCCATAATTGGGACCCCTGAATAATCAATTCAGTCCATATGCAACCTCATAACCTTCTCCAGCGACAATAACTTAGGAATTTCCAATAGAATGCCATACTTTTTATGATGGATTCTTGTAGAAAATAAAATTCTAAAACGAGTTTATATCGGTGATGTTTTCAATTTGACTTTCCTCCGATGTCCATCGATCCTACATACTAGATGACGAAAATGAGGTCCGTTCAAAATGTTTTATATATATATGTATATATATATATATATATATATATATATATATATATATCAAATGGGCTAGTGGTAGCAATGTTTGTTTAATCGTTACTATATTCGATATATAAGCGTTTTATGTAAAAAAAAAAATATCAAGTTCAGCTGAACATCGATCGGCAGTAACGGCTGAAATCGAACTAGATGGAGGGGGGCGGGTTGAGGGGAGGAATTTTGAAAATTCCAGATATCCTCGTTATTATAAGTCGGATCGAAAAAGTGTATAGAACCAATGATATTCCAAATTAAATGTTGTTAATACTTTTTTTCACTATTTGATAACTAACCGAGATATTTGCATTTTTTGTTTTCGGCCTTCAGTAACCCCCACTCCTACTCACGTCATATTAACATTAAGCTGTTATATTATGAAGCACTTTATTTGAAGCCTAAATGCCAAATATTGTTCTCATTGAACTTACTGTACTGTAGTAGCCATTACCTCTCGTTGAGTTTTTTGATTTTAAAATAGGGAATATATTGGGAGATAATGGTGAATGGCATTAATATTGTCTCACACCCAAAAATTTGCTTAGTATGCTCAGACCCTGCGCGACGAAATATTCTCAAATGCATTTTTTCGTGATATGGTCATCTCTGAGAGCGTGTGTGGAGTGTAGCCACTTCATTTGAGTGCTAGGAAAGAGGCAATAAATAAATATTAAAAAGATGTGCAAATTTATACGGGCAAGAATTGGTTGGCTACGCCTCGTTGTCCACCTTCAACACCATCCATTCGACTGGGAAGCAGATCTTCACACTCAAAACCGGTCCCTGTATCTTTGTAACTGCTAACCTAAAAAGCCTACATATCATCCACTCCTTCATCTTGACAACTTACTGTCGTTTTGAATATGTATTTAGAGTTTATTTATATACAGACGGGGAATTTATTTTCAACATTGCCCGTACAATACTTCTACATCCACTATTCGTTTCACATCTCATAGACACCATAACTGCATTTTGTTTCTTTCGTGTCTGTTTGTTTGTTTGTTGCCCTTACACGCATAAACGGCTGAACCGAATTTCATGAAACTTGATATGTATATTACTACTAACCCAACTTAGACTTTAGGCTATATTAATATTCTCTAAGACGAACAGGAGTGGGGATTATAAGGAAGACCTGAAATCAAAAATAGCGATATTTCGTTTCCTATTGGTTTTTCGTCAAATGTAAACATAACAAAGTTGTGTAAAGTTGTTTATTTTGTTATTCAGAGTAACTTTTGTTATATATATATATATATATATATATATATATATATATATATATATATCTTTATCGTATACCGAATTATACGAGATATACGCTAAAACCTATTGCGGGATTCAACAATTTTATTTGGCACAAAAGACTCAACCGAATTAAACAAAACTTGGTATGTGAATTAGTGGTAACTCCTACATGATAATAAGCTATACTAACATTTCAGGTGAGCAGGATCGGGGGTTGTATGGGAGGCCTGAAATTAAAAATAGCAATATTTTGTTTCCTATTGGTTTTTCGGCAGATACGCTCATGATAAAAATTGTTTATTCTGTGATTTAGAGTAATTTTTGTTATATTCACTTTTGGCGTATAAGAAATTATAAACGAGATATACACCAAAAACTAAAGCTGGAGCCAACTATTTTATTGGGCACAAACGGTTGAACCGAATTTAACAAAACTCGGTATGTGAATTAGCATTAATTCTTCCATGATTATAAGCTACATTAAAATTTATAGGTTCAAACAGGAGTGGCTGTTATGAGGGAGGCCTGAAATAAAAATTCGATTTTTCATTTTCTATTTGTTTTTCGGTTATGATGTATCTAAAACAGTTATCACCATTAGGCTTTGGACCACATCAAAGGAAAGGAACTTTAATTCATACATGATTTGGAAGACAGAATACTTTCTACGACTATGAATTATACTGAGCATCACGTTATAAAAAAACCTACATGCACAGGAGACGGGAAATATAATAATATTAGAAGAGTGAAGTCTTAAATAACAAATAATTTTATTATTAACAAATCCACAGCAACGACGGGTATAAACCCTAAAAACTGTGACGGGGAAATGTCAAAATATTGTGGAAGGTAAAGCCTTGCCAAAAAAAAAATACCATCTTTATTCAGCCTAAAATGAATTCACGGGCGAAGCCGGGTACATTAGCTAGTATTCTACAAAATTATGCTTTAGTTCTTCTAAATTAAAAAAAAAATATAAAAGAGAAGATAACAGAATATAAAAAAAGTTAATGAAAATAATTTAAAAACTTACAATTAGTAATATTAACAATTTTATATACGGAACATATACCAGGTTTAAGATAAATAATAAATGAAGTAAATATTATATAAAAAAATGTACGAATCAAAACGAAATATGGAAATAATATGTATACTTACAAAATTATCTATATTACCTAAGTATTCTAGTTTCACATGATTTTATAAACGTTCTCAGCGAACGTTCAAAAAGGAATTCTAGATAGGATTGATGGACATTCTAGGAAGAATGAGAACACCAACAATAGTCGGTTTGACGTAAATGAAATATGGCTTGAAAGTTTATAGGTATTCGATAATTCCCCGGCATGATTGAACCGAGACTATAAGTTCTCACATAGCTCCTCCCTTCCCGCAGACCAGTTATTACACTATTAGTACAGGCCGTAGCTTAAAAAGAGTAAAAGTAACTTGGGCGCTCTTTAAGATGTTGGGGCATCGTATGAATGTGCTCAAGGTTTCAGAGGGCAATTTATGTGCTGCTAACTGCTTTCCGGTTTTAGCTTCGTTTTCTTACAATGTAATAGTCTGCTATCAGGAGCGGGTTCATTTCTGAAAGGCGCCCAGTTATTTAAATGCAAATGCCCATTCATTGAACGTATACTTTTCTCGTTGTATTTTATTTATTTATTTTTTATTTCTTGGCAAATTATACTAATTTGCTTACAACGTTGATGTCTGGATAAAAAAAATGATATGAGAGGGTGATAAAAGTTATGCTTTGTAGCATTCATTTTAGCAGATTTCCCTTAAGGGGAATCAGCTATTGAGGTCGTACTCATGACGCTATTTTCGAAAAATTTCTTCATGGATCCAATCCAGTAGATGGCGAAAATGAGGTCCGTTCAAAATTATATATATATATATATATATATATATATATATATATATATATATACTAGCTAAGGTACCCGGATTCGCTCGGGAAACCGTTAGATAAGATGAATCATCTTGAATGATGATGGTTATTTTTTTTTTTGGCATAGCTTCAATGTGTACAACTACACTTCGTCTGGGCGCATTGTTTCCCTATATGAGTCAGATAGGAGAAATTTTAGTTTTGAAGAATAAATAAATAATTCAAATCATAATCATGGACAGCATTTATTATAATTAAATATTATCTATAATGTACATATTTCCTGTCTGAAACCAATCCGAGATTGTGAGTTATTCCCATAATAGTAAATTTGGGTAGAATGCAAATCCATCATTCCACAGAAATTAGTTTCCACAATTAACTGTGTTAGCCTCCCAACAACTTCCGCCTCCACTTCGGCTCCAACATTGTTTTACTTAAATTATTTCTTTATAACTTTAAAAAAATAATATTTTCTAGTAATTTATATACCTGAAATAAATAGATAACAGTGATACTCTAAAAATAATTTAATTTATATTCTTAAAACGAGATGAGGGAAAGAGAGCCCTCCCTGTAAACCTAAATCATATTGAGTTTAAACGCATATTGTCTTTTGTTATAATGACATTACCAAGCAACGCTTAATAGTTATAGATAGTACATATTCATTTCAATAACGTCTACATATCAGAGGAAATAAGATAATATATACCACAAATAAAGTATTTGGTTCCGCGCAACTTCCGCTTAATTATCTCACGTTTTGCAATCCACCAAAATCCGACTGATAGTAACGGAGATATTTTGAATTTTCGAATACCCTCGCTAACCCTCCCCCTCTCCCACTTTTCCGATTTCAGCCATTAACGAACTCGATCTTTCTTTTTACATAAAACGATTAAATATCGAGTTTGGTAACGATTAAACAAAAATTGCGACCGCTAGAGAGTTAACAGACAAATTATTTATTTATATAATTTTGAACAGACCTCATTTTTGTCATCATCTAGGTAGGATCGATTGACATTTGATGAAATTGTTCGAAAATCGCGTCATGAGTACAACCTCAATAGGTGATTTCCGTTAAGGGAAATCTGCTAAAATGTAAATAAATTCCCGATTACGGAGTGGAGGTTAGAGATTTGGTAAAATATATATTCGGTTCATGAAACAGCCTGCTTCGCATAATTTGAAGAATAATATGGCATTCCTTAATGAATAATGTGTAGGTGGCTGGCGAAACTTGAGGGTAGTGAACTTGTCCTGTAGAAAAAGAAGGTTCAAGGGTGGAAATGGGGACGGGAGGAAGATGTGCGTGATTCAATTGAAGACAAAGGGCACGAGAACTGTCAACGCAGCTTGGCTGAGATAAAATCTATTATCCACCACGAATGAAATGAAATGTGTTTGAAATAAAATGAAAAGTCTTTATTTCCATTAAATGTCATTATAACATAATAGGATACATCAAATAGATTTTTTGCTTTGTTTTTCTATAAACAATTTTCTGATATTGTGTCAATTAAATTCTTTACAAATTATTGGATTACATTTATACTTATATAATACATTCGTTAAAGTTAGGTCAAACTCTAAGGATACATAGTATACAATTCATCAATTTAAATAATTATATTCAGTAAATTAGTTTCATTTAAAATCTTATTACAACCCTAAATATGTACAATTTGTTTACAATTCTAAAACGTACATTTTTTTATTTTTTGACATGCAAGTTTATTAAATGATAACATGCAATTATAAATGATGAGAAACTTGTATCACCTTATAGAAACAATGTACCTCATCACAAATTATTTTAGACCGATATTTATGACAAATAATTAGTAGTTTTATTTATATAATAGTTTTATAATAGAAAAATTTTGAAAGTATTCATCTTGTGTATAAAAGCATCCGTCATTCATGAAGTTCTTTAGTTTATTTTTTAAACAATGAGTATTTTTTAATAGATTTGATACATTAGGGCACAGCTTTAAAGAGTTTTACTCCTGAAAATACGCTTTTCTTGAAATATTTATGTTTGTGGTTGGGGGGCTTGGATCATATTCCTGTATCTTGTTTTATGATTATTGTTATAAATATTTTTGTTTATGACTCCTTAAAAACTGGACGGCAGGAGGCTCTCAACTTTCTGTTTTATATAAACGTTATTGCACTTTTGTGCTATTTAAATATTAAAATATGATTTTTGGAGTTGCCCCAATGCATAACACCATAAGTTAACCGACTATGGAAATAACATATTTATAATAGAGTGCCCATTGGAAGATATTTTTTAATAGATTTTAATAAGAAGCAAAGCGATTTTAGCTTCTTACTCAATTCTTCAATATGAATATTCATATTCAATATATGATTGAACCAGTCAAGGGGTTTGTCCAAAATCAACTTTATCATGGAGACTGGTAAGATGTCATGATTATTAATTGAGATCACTCCTGAATAGGTTGAGTTGTTGCTTACAAGTATCGGAAAACTAATTTTCCGTACTCACTATGCGATTAAGTATAAGTTTAGTATTTTAAAGCAGTTACCGAAAAAGTGTCTGAAGTAGGATTTAATGTATATATTAATAGTGAGAAGTAATTCAGTAACACAGTATTCCAAGTGAGCTTTTTTTTCTTTTTGGGTTGGGAAGAAGCTGTGCCAACAGACATGTTTACCTGATTTCAATTCTAACCGATCATTTCCACTGGGTTACGAAAAAAAACCCGAATTCGAAGTAAACATTTATACAATTGAATAGAGATGTTCCAGGTGTGTACATTACGAACCAAGGATGAACAAAACGCAGGAATCCTATTTTAGCTATTAGAAGGTTTTCTGTTATTCACGACGCGATTTTCAAGAAATGTCTTCAAATGTCAATCTATCCTACTTAGACGATGATGAAAAAAGTCTGTCGCGTAGAGGATGAGTAAACTAAGCAGATTTCGCCGGGTACACTGAATATATTGCTGATTTTACGCTAACTATTCTCAATTTTCCAGTAATAAGAAGGGTATTTAAGCAGGACTTCACACTTAAACTGGGTATGTTTATTAGCTCAGGTGCTGTAGGTAAAAAGCGCATTAGAAAAAGGGGCTCAAAGAGCACAGCAAAATATTCGTCATACAAATTGGCGAAAAAATAATTTATAAAAAAATATATATTCAGGTGGAACATTTGAAATTTTTCGCTTAATCCCTTACGGGGAAATCTGCTAATTAACAAAGATTTCTAAACTGTGATATTAGAGAGAAAGAGACCCGTTGATAAAGAGGGAAAATGCTCGACACGCGTTGGGGACGAAAATGAATTACATGTTTTAAAGAACCTTTTTTTTTGATCCATTCAAACAATTTAAGAAATGGGTCCTCTGGTGTAAAGGATATGTATATATATGTATATATTAATCTCACGTGGTAAGCCTAGATTGGAGAGCTCGATTCCTGCCCTAGGCAATAGGAATTTCTTTGGGGCCGGACTCATTAATTAAATTCCTTTGTTCCACCCTGGCTAGAAAAGGGTGGTAACCTGTAGATAATCCGTCCCAAATAGCAATAGTAGCATAAAGCGGACGTAATAAATAAAAAAAACATAAATATATATATATATATATATATATATATATATATATATATATAATAAAGTATGTTTATTTTGAAATTTGAAATAATTTACATGTTAAATATACAATTAAGTTATCATAATAATTTCTTTCCTTATACTATATATAACATACATAAACATGGACTCATAAGTCCGTCTGTTGAGTTTGTCCATTATTTACTAAATTATTAATCAGCATGATTGATTATTGCTAATAGAAATATTAACATAATATTACAATATTCTAAATAAAACAAATAAGCTTTAATAAGAATTCTATCTTTAAAAAATAAATAAAATAAACTAATTATTAATAATTATTTACAAAGAAAGAGAAGAAAGGAAATAATAAATAGAAAACTTATTCATTATACTCAGCTACTAGTAACTTCCTATATCGCTGTGCAACACATAGGTATTTATAAAGGGCCTGCCAATCATTGCCATTCAGAAACAAAATAAATTCAGACAAGGAAGGGATATATATATATATATATATATATATATATATATATATATATCCCTTCCTTGTCTAAATTCTCACTTACAACATGTCAGTGGGTCTGCATTCCCATAATGGCTAATAGTCCATCATTAGTCAGCATATGCAGGCTACAGGCTACTGAAGGATGGCTATCTAACAACTCTGGCAATTTTCTCCACTCATGCATTTACTGGCGTGAATGGAATTTTCCTCATGATTCGTTTATTGCTGAATGCTCTGATGCAGAAGGCAATGGGTAACTCTACTCCATGTCCTTGTGACCCTTTTATTCCCTTGTTCGGTCCATCGTCTCCTCTGTGTGGTCGAGGAAGATTTGAAGAAAGTTTTTTTGTTTTTTTTAAATCCTGTCAGGAGTTGAACCTCCAGCTGATTTCCAGAAAGGGAAATCTGCTAAAAAATGCGGAAACAGGTTATAACATTGATGTGATTTTGAGGAAACTACAGGCTGTGATTGGTGGAGGACCACACAGCGGGATACACATTTCTATAAAGGAGCATTCGAGCCGAGATTTATATTCTGGCTTTATGATCGCCATTCATGTCTCCCTAGTCTCCTTACTTCCTGGCTCAATATATATTTTTTTACCTTTTCCCCTCGCCTTTTATTATGTCGTTCCGCCTCGGCAAAGGGAAAAAGAACCGGGCCGGCTCTCTTAGCAAGTGTGAATAGGCGTCTTAAGTTGAGGTCGAAATTAAAATTTTTATAGCGCTCAGTGGACCATTTATTTCTTTTGTTGTGATATCCTCATACACAAAGCCTATTGATGAGTTTACGCAGATTTCCCCTAATCAGCTTTTGAGGTTGTAATCAAAATGAAAAATGGTACTTATCGATTATAACCACCCATTTCAAGACGATTATTAAATCATAATTAAAGAAAATCACTTCATAATTTAAAATGCTGCGTAAACTAAGCAGATTTCTTACGTGAAGTTATACAATAGAGAAATCATCATACGAGAGCCGAACAGTTACGGCCGTACTAGCTTTTGGCGGGAAACTCACTCGTCCTTTATCGGACCACATTTAATAAAAATGCAAATATCTCGTTTAATTTTCAAGACAGAGAAGAAATGTATAGAACAATATTTATAGTAAATTTAATTTGCAATAAGATTGGTTCTATGCAATTTTTTGATCCGACGTATGGTAACGGAGATATTTCGAAAATCCCCCCCCCCTCTAAACCCCCCCCCTCCCACTGGTCCGATTTCAGCCATTAACGAACTTGATCTTTCTTTTTGCATAAAACGTTTAAATATCGAGTTTGGTAACGATAAGTCAAAAATTGCGACCGCTAGAGCTCTAACATATATATATAATTTTGAACGGACCTCATTTTCGTCATCTCCTGGATAGGATCGACGGACATTTGAAGACATTTTTCGAAAATCGCGTCATGAGTACGGCCTCAATAGCTGATTTCCCTTGAGGGAAATCTGCTAATAACACTTCTAGAATTCATAAATGACAAAATGGTTAACTGGAGATCTCTCATTATTTACAGATAAAATATTTACTGGTTCAATACCGCTTATCGCTTCGTTGTTATTGCTGTAGACTGTTCATATAGTACTTCACTGGGTTATCTTTGTCAATCTGTTCCTTTTATTATCAGAAAAGGAGTGATCGTTTATCAGCACCACTTGGTGATCGTTTATTATCACACCACTTGGACAGCTACCTTGCAGAGTTGATGAGGCAGACGACGGCCGGGGACTCCGGTTTTGGGCTAACATTACATTTTATCATACAGTCATTCAAATAAATTCATGAAGTGTTATTTTAGATAATAAAGTGATTTTATTTTTATTATTTATTAACGTCCACTTTTTTGCAACTGAGGCTAATTGGGACGGGTTATCTACAGGTTACCACCCTTTTCTAGCCAGGGTGGGACTTAGGATGTTATTTAATGAATTTCGTCACTAAATAATTTCCTTTGCCCAGGCGAGAATCGAACTCGCCACTCTATGTTTACCATGTGAGATTAAGGTCAACGCTTATTTAATAATTATCTTTACATGGATTGTAAATCCCGGTAATCGATAAGTACCCAAAACATTTCTTCTAATGTCTATCGATCCTTCCTAGTAGATGGCGACAATGGTGTCAATACGAATATATATATATATATATATATATATATATATATATATATATTTAATTGTCTGTATCGCTCTAGAAATTTCTGTTTGATCGTTACCACGCTCTATATATTAGTGTTTCATGTGAAACTAAAGATCATGTCGGTTAACTGCTGAACACGGAGCTGGAGGATAGAATGAGCTTTAGGAGAGGAAATCCAAAATATCTCCAGTAGTCAGATTGAAAAATGATATATGTACTTGTATGTTCATAGCCACTCATGATGTCAATTTAATTTTCTATAAATATTTTTGCAGATTTCCCTTATGGGAAATCAGCTATTGAGGTCGTACTCGTGACGCGATTTTGGAAAAATTTCTTCAAATGTCCATCGATCCTACCCAGGAGATGACGAAAATGAGGTCCGTTCAAAATTTTATATATATATATATATTTGTCTGTTAACGCTCTAGCGGTCGCAATTTTTGTTTGATCGTTACGAAACTCGATATTTAACCGTTTTATGTAAAAAGACTGATCAAGTTCGTTATTGGCTGAAATCGGACTAGTGGGAGGGGGGGTTTAGAGGGAGGATTTTTGAAAATTCGAAATATCTCTGTTATTATGCTTCGGATCGAAACATTGTATAGAATCAATCTTATTGCAAATTAAATGTACCATGAATATTGTTCTATACATTTATTCTGTATCTTGGATATTAACCGAGATATTTGCAATTGTATGCATGCGTGTGGTCGGCAGGAGTCGGCCATGTTCGGGACTCTCCGCCGAGAGCTAGTGCGGGCCGTTTCGGTAACTATTCGTTCCTCGTGAATAGGTTTAGATATTCCTTACTACTACTGTTGTTATTAGGCGGATTTCTCTATTGTAAAACTTCACGTGGGATATCTGCTTAGTTTACGCAGCCCCTGCGAGACGGACTTTTAAATATTTATTTTTCAGAATTCAGTAAACCAACCTCCTACTCATGTCATAACTACAATAAGCTGTTATAACATATACCTCTTTATTTTAAGCCTAAATACCAAATATTGTTTTCATGATACCTTTATTATACATGCTAATTTGTTTCCGATTACGATGATGATCAGGTTCGTTAACGGCTGAAACCGTGTGGGAGAAAGAGGGGGAAATCAAGCATTCAAAATATCTCCAATCCTGTTGTAAATTTATACTTTTATAAATATTGTTCTATACACTTTGTCTCGAATATTAACAGAGAATTGTGCATTTTTTATTTTCTATCGCACTTATTAATAATAAGCTATTCATTTCCTATTGTTCATCCACCAACTATGCTCATCACCAAATTTTGTTTTCTTTCTTTTTTTTATGTTCACTTATAAAATGTTTATCAACAGCTAATTTCCCTTAAAGGAAAATCTGCTAAGACTCTTGTCCCTCTGAGCAAGATTGTGAAATGATTTATGCGTGGTAAGCGTCTAGCCCTGGCTGCCACCTCCCTGATAATACGGGCTCAATCGCGCCCGGTAATATCTCCTCTTTTTTTCTCTGTATTTAATGGCGTCAAAGGCAGGTGTTTGCAGGCGGTTGTTGCAATGTACCCCCCTCGCTCCTTTTTCTAAGGTTCCGCTCAAGCGAGTTTTACTTTTTTGTAGGCAATTCCTGAAAGGAGGTGGCTGACAAGATGCAATTGAGCAGAACAGAAGACCACCTCCGCGGCCAGTGGGGGGTTGGCCGAGCTGCTATCCGGATTAGGGTATTAGCTCGGCCATTTGTTCAGCCGCCATCAACCCTTTATCGAGGCTGACTCACAATTCAGCCAAGAGTCGAATCAAAGGTGACGGAAGAAGGCATATGCGCTTTACATAAATACATAGTTGCTGAATAGGTTTAGGAGATTTCAGGATCGTACTCATGGCCCGACTTCAAAAAAGTCCGTCACGCAGGGGCTGCGTAAATTAAGCAGATTTCCCAGGTGTGCCACGTATTTGCATTTATCTCAAAAAGATAAAGAGACCTCCGTCACGCAGGGGCTGCGTAAACTAAGCAGATTTCCCACGTGAAGTTTTACAATAGAGAAATCTACCTACTAATATCAGTAATAGTTACGAGTCTCTAAACCAATTTCACGAAAGCCAAACAGTTACGGGAACGGCCGAACTAGCTTAAGCCCTTAAGGGAAATCAGCTATTGAGGTCGTTCTCGATTTTCGAAATTTTTCAATTAGTCAATATTTCATGAAACATCCTATTCCAAGCTTAAATACCAAAAAGTCCGTCACGCAGGGGCTGCGTAAACTAAGCAGATTTCCCAAGTGAAGTTTTACAATAGAGAAATTTCGGAATAGAGAGTCAAACAAACGGCCCGAACTAGCTCTTGACGGAAACTCACGACTAGACCCGAAGTTAGCCGATCTCATCTCAGAAGCTGAAAACAGAAAAATGCAAATATCTCGGTTAATATTCAAGATACAGAATAAATGTATATAACATGATTTATAGTAAATTTAATTTTCAATAAGATTTGTTTTATATAATTTTTCGATCGAAAATCTTCCCCTCTAAACCCCCCCTCCCACTGGTCCGATTTCAGCCATTAACGAACTTGATCTCTCTTTTTGCATAAAACGTTTAAATATCAAGTTTGGTAACGATCAAATATAAAAACATATATATATATATATATATATATATATATATATATAATTTTGAACGGACCTCATTTTCGTCATCTCCTGGGTAGGATCGATGGACATTTGAAGAAATTTTTCGAAACTCGCGTCATGAGTACGACCTCAATAGCTGATTTCCCTTAAGGGAAATCTGCTAATATTGTTTTCAACGGACTTTTATTATGTACGATACTTTCAAAACGATGTATGATGACGCCATCAATTAAGATTTTACGGTCTTGACTTAAAAAAAGTTTATTTCATCTATACCATACTCAATATTTAACGGTTTCTTCCAATGGCTTTCTTCAATTTCGAATATTCTTAATATCTCCGTTATTATGTGTCGGATCGAAAAATTAAATAGAACCATTCTTATTGCAAATTTCTTCAGGTCTTGAGTAGATGAGATTTTCGCGAATACGTTGTGTGATAGTCTCATCAATTAAGATTTTATTTCTTGACTGGATGATGTTTATTCGATCTATACCAGGTATGGGCAACCTTTGACAAGATGGGGGCCTAATTTTAGTGTGCAAACACGATCGCAGGCTGCTTTTAAAAGTAGTGCATTTTAAATTAGTGTTCATAATTTTTAACGATATCAAACATGAAGTTATACGACAATGTAATTATAATACAATTTATTTTAATAACGAAATGAAATGAAAAATCTAGGTAATACATTATAATTAAAACGTAAAATTTGGGATTATTACAAACAACGAAATTTAAATAGCTACACCGAAATCAATGAGACACTTGAGCTTGGTAAACTAATCCATGGATGTTTGGATTAATTCCACTGATACAAAGACGAAAAGAGTTTTCCAAATTATCGTCAGTCAGCCTCTTACGATGTTTTGATTTATTAACTTTCATCATTGGAAAATACTATTCGCATTTATAAGTACTGCCAAACGCACAAATCTCTCCTCTATTCCTCAATTGGAGTAAGCAGTGTAATATTTTTGTTTAATAGGGTTTTCAAAATGTCTCGAGGGCTGGATCAAATCTTACATCTGGCCGGTTGTTGCTCATATTTAGAGAGTGAAACAGAGGAAATTTTGAAATTTAATATATCTCCGTTGTTATGAACTAAAAATAACTAATTTTTAAGAAAATTCTCCAACAGAGTACATTTATATGAATTCAAAGCCATTTTTCTGTGTGAAAATTATACAAATAAATGAATCTATATGTAAATCTGAACCGAAGATAAAACTATAACCAAAATTCTGACGTGGAAACCACTCGACTTCCTTGTACTCCTATTGAATAAAAGTCCGTCACGCAGGGGCTGCGTAAACTAAGCAGATTTCCCACGTGTATAACTTCACGAGAAATCTCCATACGAGAGACGAACAGTTACGACAAAGGGCCGAACAAGCTTTTGGCGGGAAATTCCGTCATATGTTATTGGCCCAAATTTAATAAAAATGCCAATATCTCGGTTAATATTCAAGATAGAGGATAAATGTATAGAACAATATTTATAGTAAATTTAATTTACAATAAGATTGGCTCTATAAACTTTTGTTATCCGACATATGGTAACGGAGATATTTCGAATTTTCGAAAATCCCCCCTCTAAACCCCCCCCCTCCCACAGGTCCGATTTCTGCCATTAACGAACTTGATCTGCCTTTTTGCATAAAACGTTTAAATATCGAGTTTGGTAACGATCAAATAAAAATTGCATTGGAATGGAGATTTTGTATATGAAAACGAATCATTACTTTTATTTTAGCTTATTTCCAGTAATGGAATTCAGCTATTGAGGTCGTACTCATGTCGCGATTTTCAAAAATTTTCTTATAATGTCCATAGTTCCTTCCCAGGAGTTGACGAAAATGAGGTCCGATCAAATTATTTATATATATATATATATATATATATATATATATATATATATATATATATATATAATTTTGAAGGGACCTCATTTTCGTCATCTCCTGGGTAGGATCGATGGACATTTGAGGAAATTTTTCAAAACTCGCGTCATGAGTACGGCCTCATTAGCTGATTTCCCTCAAGGGAAATCTGCTAAAAGGATCAATAAAAACTTTTGGTATCTCAAACAGGTATGGAGGAATTAGCATTTTTAATTTAATTTTAAGCCCTCCTTTAAACCCCACTCCCCCTCAGTCGAAAGGGGTGGTGCATAACTAGCTCTTATAATAATCATAAATATGAAATATCAACTTTCTAGGAGTAGCCGTATTTGAGATATATTTATTCATGGACAGTATCTGAGGTGAATCATTCCTTGTCCCCTGGGAATTTTATTGGAATTTCATTGATGCTGAGATGGGTAGATATTCACGGGCGTTGGTGGTCTGAGTGTTCTTCGATGAATTATAAAAGGCCTCCCCAACCATAATAGTCCCCTCATTCTGTGCTTTTTCGAAACACGGCTTGTCGTCCTTTTTTATCCATAGAAATGTTAACATAAAAAAAAGATATATTGACACTACTCGTTTACCAAATAGATGGGGGACGTTCTGAACTTTAAACTGATTTAAGTTAAAACGTTTTACCGCGGGTCCAAATAGAAAAGGAATAACTCATAAATTCAAAACAAACTTTAAATTGCTAGTGAAAATAGTACCTTTAGTTATCTTTAGATATTATCTTTAGCTATCTAATCTATGGCGGAAGGCCAGCAAGAAAATGAAAACCTCAAATGATTATTGAAATCATTTTTTTTATCTACAAGTTTCACGACCACATGACGCCTCATCAGGAAAATTTCTACAACTAAACTAACGGCTACATCGCTGTATAGGACCTTCCACTAACCGTGCCAATCAGAAAATGGCTTACAAAATATGGTGCGCCAAGCCAGCTGATTTATATTGCTGAGTCACGAAAAAAAATATATCGATTATAATAATTGTTATTAATTAATAGTAAACGAGAAATTAAAAATTGATCACGGGTTTTGTAAAACCCCACTACTATTCATTCGGTTTTAGAAGAATCCCCTCAAGGTAAATCAGCTATTGAGGTCCTACTCATGGCTCGATTTTCGAAATTTTTCTTCAAATGTCCATCGATCCTACCCAGGAGATGACGAAAATGTGGTCCGTTCAAAATTATATATATAATGCGATGCATCAAAAAAGTGTATAGAGCCAATCTTACTTCAAATTAAATTTACTATAAATAATGTTATATACATTTATTCTCTACCTTGAATATCAACCAAGCCTAGGAGATGACGAAAATGAGGTCCGTACAAAATTATATATATATATATATATATATATATATATATATATATATATATATATAATGACGATATTTATACATATTTTTCTGTAACCGCTCTAGCGGTCGCAATGTTTGTTTGATCGGTACTGAACTCGATATTTAATCGTTTTATATAGAAAGAAAGGTCAAGTTCGTTAACGGCTGAAATTGGACCAGTAGGAGGGGGGGGGGGTTTAAAGGGGGAGAATTTTGAAAATTCGAAATCTCCCCGTTACTATACGGCGACTCGAAATCGTGTATAGAATCAATCTCAATGGAAATTATATGTACTATAAATATTGTTACGTACATTTTTTTCTCTATCTCGTATATAAACCGAGATATTTGCGTTTATCAGTTTTCAGCCCTCAGCAAACCCCCACTTCTACTCATGTTACATAAACAATACTCTGTTATATGATAAACCACATTATTCCAAGCTTAAATTCAAAATATTTTTGTTCCAGAGACCTTTATTATACGAGATAAATGTAAATATGTTCTGGTGACCCCCCCCCCCGTCTTAAGTTCTTGGACTGCTAAAATTTGATTGTTTAAGATAAAAATTATTCTGATTCATTATAAATTACAGTACTAGATATAGTATATAGTTTTCGATAAAATTAATATGTTATATTCTGATATATTTCAGTAATTATTTTTCTTCCCGGTAAGCCGTTGGCGGACCTGTTTGTTTACATTTGAGACGCTTCCATCTGGGAGGGCAATGATTTCTCATTGCCGTTTGTATTTATTCACTTAAAATACACGGTTGTGTTGTGATACCAGTATGTAGATTTAAATATTGTTAAACTTCACGCGGGAAATCTGCTTAGTTTACGGAGCCCCTGCGTGACGGACTTTTTTAGTTCAGCTGATGACTGTATGGCAAGAGCGGATGGGCCGTTTTGGCGGAGCTACTAGTTAGCGTGGCTAGGAGGAGTGTATCCCCTGGGCTGGCGCCACCGACAACTGACGGGGGGAATCTCTCATTGCCCAAGGGCCAGTATAACTTTTTCTACGGGGCGGCGGTGGAAGGAGGAGGCCTAGAGCTAGAGTAGAGAGTGGGCTAGATTGAAGGGAGAGGGGGAGGGAGTGAAGGGGACCACCAAAGTAGAAGCCAGCCGGCCAGACCTAAATCCAGCCCTCTCTCTCTCTCAACATCGCCCCTCTTCCTATCCTCAGCATCCGACTTCCTTCTTAGCCACACCTCACAGTCCCCGGGATGTTGAGCCCTCACAACCCATAGTAGCCTACAATTGGTTCGAACAATAGCACTTCCTGGCCCTCAACAAACAATAACTGCAACTGTAGAAAGGCCCGTCACGCAGGCCCTGCGTAAACTAACCAGATTTGAAGCTTTACAATAGCTAAATCTACATACTGGTAAAAAACACACTACCGTAAATATTAAGTGAATAAATACAAACTGTAATGAGAAATCTTTCAGTTAATTTTAATAATCTCCCAACGGAAAGCGCCTGAATTGTAAAAAACAGGTAAGCCAACCTCTCATAGCTGAACAGATAGTTAGAAATATTCTTCACCGGAAAGAAAAACAATTACTGAAATATATATGATATAACATATTAATTTTATTGAAAACTATTTACTATAGCTAGTGATTTATAATGAATCAGAATAATTTTTATCTCAATCACTCAAATTTTAGTAATCCAAGAACAAAAGATGGGGGGGGGGATCAACTGAACGTATTTGCATATATCTCACAAAGTAAAAGTTCAATGAAAACAATATTTGATATTTTATCTTGGAATGAAATGATTCATGATAAAACAGCTTATTAATAATATGACATGAGTAGGAGTGGGGTTTACTGAGAGTTAAAACTATAAAATCCAAATATCTCAGTTAATATTCATTATCAGAAAATATGTGTAGACCATATTTGTAGACCATTCAACTTGCAATAACATTAGTTCTATACAATTTTTCGATCCGCCGTATAGTAACGGAGATATTTCGAGCCCCCCCCCCCTCCCACTGGTCCGGTTTCAGCCATGAACGATCTTTCTTTTTACATGAAACGGAAAGAGACAAATATATATATATATATATATATATATATATATATATATATATATATATATATATAAAAATTTGAACGGATCTCGGTTTCTACATCTACTAGGTATGATCGATGGACATTTGAAGAAATTTGTCAAAAATCGCGACATGAGTACGACCTCAATTCAACATGTATTATTAACATAACTATTGTTTACTTAAAGATGTTCATATTTTAATTAAAATTGAACTTTCAAATTACAGATTAAAATAGAATAAAAAAAGCATAAGTAGTTTTAAAAAATGAATTTGGTTTTGAGTTTGGTATTTTTTAAAGCCCGAGGCTTTTTTGATTTTCCGATGACAAGCAATTGAAGCTTATGATTTCCTGTTGCATTCGCACAAGGCATGAAAGTTATCCGCTTATTTTTAAATCTTTTGACTTAGAGTTTGAGCTTCATTTGATATGAACAATAGCCATTTCAGGCAGAAGTCTCCAGAAAATGCCACCCTCGTCTGCGTTGTAAATCTGTTCAGGAACAAGATATTGAGCTGCTATCGTTTCATAAAAATTCTGCTCTCTTCCTGCCCTGTAACAAGATATTTTCTCTCCAGTTATGACTAGGTAACGAATGCTTGACTTTTTTTGGATTTATCAAGCCAGCCATCACTCGCTTTGAAGTCAGTTACTTCGGGATTGATTTTTATTTGGAAAAAAAATGGTTTTTTTCATTCAAACTAGAGCCTGAAAGAGGCATATGACGAGATCACGACGAAGAAACCAATTCCCGGAAGTCGAGCGAAAACAGTTCCTCCAAGTCCAACTATACAGCTGCGTGCTATTCCACAAAATTCCTCTTGATCACCTTTTTTTACCCACATTTTAAGCATTACCTTGAACTGATTCTAAAAAAAAAAGATGATTTTAGATTAGTGATTATGGATATTGTACTGTATTTTCATTAAAACCAATGAGCAGTAGTGCGTGTTTATTGATGACTGAAAAATAATAATAGGCTAACAAAAACTGACATTAAAAGTTATAAAGAAAAAAATATTCTGGTACGATAAAGTAGCTGATATTTACCAAACAGTAAACCTTACCACAGATATATATTTCTTCAGTGTGAAAAACAAAATTGCATCTGATTTTTGAAGAAATTACTGATGCAATTACAGTCAATCGAAATTGATTAATTTAAACAAAACCTTGCCAATCCACAATTCCATGATTTATACAAAGGACTCACGTGAAATACCCAAGCATTAGAATATACTAAAGTAAATAATCTCCACTATATCAGAACAATAGCCAGAACCAGAACAGAACCTCTCAACTTGAACAAGAAGCCTTGGATTAGAGCTGACACCGCACACAGGTGACTGTGTAACCTCCAGCAACCTGAAGACACCTATCACTTCCTCTGTGTTCCTCCCATTCTCCGTCAGTTCCGCCTTGCAGCATTTGCTCCAACTACTCTCAGCAGGGATCAAGTAATAGCCATTCTGAAAGGAGGAGATTGCATTAACTTTTATTTATTTATTTTATTGTAAATAGGCACCGAACTCGCGAGAGTTATTAGTGCCTAGGTGGTCAAAATTTGATTTTCGTTTTCTTTCCCTTTGTCCGTTTCTCTTCAGAGATCCCTCCTATTTTTCTCTATCCCCGATCCTGTGACAAATAGCAAAAACAGAGCAGTATTTATTTACATAATCAATTTGATATATAAATATTTATCTCATTGACTTGTGTGCCCATATGTTGAAGTCCTATATTATATTTCTTTATTTAAATGAGTAATTATTAAAAATTGTAACAGTTTTTTTATAGAGCGACTATCATCCCCTAGTATTTAGTAGTACTATAGTAATACTATCCATTAACTTTTATAAATATCTGAAGATTAGTAAATTATTGTTTCCTGAAATAATTGTAATGCGATTTGCTAAATAAATTTACTTTACTTACTTGAAGGCTCAAAACAAGATAGCGCGGTTAACTTCCTTAAAACGTTGAGTGCGGAGATTTTCAACAACATTTTTTAGTGGGGCGGAAACTTTTTTTTTGTTAATTATTTTCGTTTTACTTTACTTTAACTGTATATTATAAATTGTATCATCTTTTAATTGTTTTCCGCGAAAAAAACCGCTGAACGACACGTTGTCGTCAACCGCACCGGGAAAGCACCATACTCCCTAGCCGTAGTCTAATAATGTAATTCACGTTTTTAGTCATTATATTTTTACTTAGAAAACCGTAAAATTGAACAATAAAGACATTGCTCACAATCACTGATTGATGAATTATTATTCAGTAATTTATAATTGATTTTTTATTTATATTTCGTGAAATATAAAAAAATTTGGAATTATAAATTCGGGGTTGAAATAATATTTTTCCAACAAAATAGGCTTGTTTTAATACATTTAGCTACTTTTTAAATAGATATTTATCATTAGGAATTATTATTAACGATAAATTTAAAAAAAAATAATCATTCAAACTTACCTTTTTGTAAAATAGTCGAAAACAATTAAAAAAAAACAGGGTATCTTGCAGCGAAGAAGCATTTCTCTCAAGAACCTCTTTTACTGTGCTAGAGTCAAATACGGAATGATTTGAGAAAGGCTGGAGCAATCCCCACCCATTTAACTTTCTGTTATGACCTGACGACAACGTGTCGGGGCCCGCACCTGAGAACAACTCACAAAACCGACAACGTGTCGTCAGCCGCAGTCAAAGTGTTAATATTTGAGATAAGAAAAAAAGCATAAAAATTGTAGAGCATCAATAGTTTAACAAGATTAGTTAATAATAAAGGAGATATTTTAAATTTTCGAATTCCCCCAATGTGTTCAATGAAACTTTTAAATATCGAGTATGGTATAGAACAAATAATCATTTTCAAGTCATGTCCGCAAAATCTTAATTGATGAGTTATCGACATTTCTTCAATGCTGTTTCTATCTTTTCCTTAAGATCATCGACATTTCCCCAATGTAAAATCTGTTAGAGGAAGTTTATTTTATAAAAATTGTATTATGTCTCCTTGTCTTTTACTTTACCTTTTATACGGCTGAAACTTTTACAGGCTTCGTCCAGGCTATTGGTCCCACGTCCTTACAGACTTTCATAATGTGTGCTTTGCTATTGCTGGGTTATATTTAAATGAGAAAAATTTCTTTAGTTGGTCGTTTACCTTGTATTTTTGTGGATTTTCGTATTACTCGAAACTCTTTAGGTAATCGATTTTTACACTGTCCATAAGTTTAATGCATCGATATTATCAGCTGCGTGGTTATAATGGTATAATAGTTTGTTACTCCAGAAGGGGTGTCATAGTGGACGCGACACATGCAGAGGAAAATAAATTAGTTGAGATATTTCACGTGTATTGCATCTATTGACCTTCTGCCATTTCTCCTCCAACGAAGTTATCAATTCAGGTCATATTTCAACGATATCTCACGTGATAAAGGCCCGTTGAAAACAATAGTTGGCCTTTAAGCTTGGAATAAGACGTTTCATTATATATTGACTAATTAATAGTGTGCGACGACTAAGAGTCATGAAGGTTGAAAATTACAAAAATACAAATAAAAATAGAGACAAAATAATTTATATAACCGCACTTATAGGCCCCTTATATACCCCTTCTCCGTCTGGCCCTATTTTAGCCTTTAACGAACTTGATCTTCAATTTTACATAAAACGATTAAATATCGAGTTTGGTAAGTATCAAACAATAATTTACCGTTAACAGAATATATATATATATATATATATATATATATATATGGATATATATATATACTAGCTCAGATACCCGGCTTCGCCCGGGAATTGATTTGAGGCTGAATGGTGATGGTATTTTTTTGGCAAGGCTTTACTTTGCACAATATTTTGACATTTACCCGTCCCAGTGTTTAGGGTTAATACCCGTTGTTGGCATTTATTAATAATAAAATTAATTTTTTATGTAAGTCTTCACTGTCCTCCAAATTATCATATTTCCCGTCTCCTGTGCATTATGCATAGATATCAGCTATTAAGGACAAAATATTAACATTGATTTCAATTAATTTTTCCTGGTGAGGTACCTGATAGTTCAAATTGGAATGAATTGTTGAGCATATCAATATTTCTAGGCAAATTACTTGCTCCACACATTGTTCCTGGAGAAATGTATAAAAAAAAAAAAAAGTTAATCTAAATAACAAAGTAAACAACTTTTGCTATGTGCATGTTTGTCGAAAAACCAATGACAATGAAATATCGCGAATTTTTATTTCAGGGCTCCCTATAACCCCCACTCCCGTTCTAACCTAAACATTTTAATATAGCTTATAATCATGGAAGAATTAATGCTAATTGACATACATTGAGTTTTGTTAAGTTCGGTTCAATCGTTAGCGCCCAATAAAATAGTTTGAGTCCCGCTTTAGTTTATAGTATATATCTCGTTTATAAATTGTTAAAAGACAAAAATGAATATCACAAAAGTTACTCTAAATAACAAAATAAACAACTTTTGTTATGTACATATTTGCCGAAAAACGAATAGAAAACGAAATACTGCTATTTTAAATTCAGGCCTCCCCTACAACCCCCACTCCTGACCGTCCCTAGAAATGTTGGTATAGCTTATTATATTGAAAACGTTATTGTTAATACACATACCGAGTTATATTTATTTCGGTTGGGTCTTTTGTCCCAAATAAAATTGTTCACTTCCGCTATAGGTTTTTGCTTATATCTCGTTTATAATTCAGTATACGAAAAAAGTGTATATAACAAAAGTTACTCTAAATAACAAAATAAACGACTTTTGTTATGTTCATATTTGCCGAAAAACCAATAGGAAACGAAATATAGCTATTTTTAATTTCAGGCTTCCCTTATCACCCCCCCTCCTGTTCGTCTAAGAGGATATTAATATAGCCTAAAGTCTAAGTTGGGTTAATAGTAATATACATACCAAGTTTCATAAAATTCGGTTCAGCCGTTTATGCGTGAAAAGGTAACAAACAAACAAACAAACACACGCGAAAGAAACAAAATGCAGTTATGGTGTCTATGACATGTGAAACGAAAAGTTATCGTGAAAATTCGCGGAAAAAATCAATGTACAGCCAGAGGTTACAATTTTTTATATATATAGATATAACAAAAACTTTTATTCTCCTTAAAACAGCTATTTTATTTAAACCTCCAACTCGTATCAAGATATCTAGCTCCTTATCAAGGGGTTCTTTTCTATTTCACTTTTATGTCTAATATCGACTTGCTAAACCAGTATTGTCAAATTTTGGTCACCATGAATATTTAAAACCATCTTTATAAATTTCATTTCAATACATCTACATCGGTTGGACAATAACAGGCCAATGATTACTGTTAGTCAACTTTTTCTAATCATTGGCCTGATGTTATACAACCAATATAGATGTATTGTAATGATATTTAGAAAGATAGTTTTAAATGTTAATAGAAAAAGTGCACCAAATTTGACAATGCTGGTTTAGCAAGTAGATGTTGGACATAAAAGTGAGATAGAAAGGAATCCTTTGATAAGGGGCTATACAGCTTGAAAGGCGTTGGGGATTTAAATAAAAGTCTCTCTCGCAGGGGCTGGGCAAAGTAAGCTAAACTTACTCCCTTATAATAGAGCGTTTTACGTTCAGTAGAAGGGAAACTGTCCTCACCCCAATAGGTCTGACAGGCCTGAGGAGTTCGACCAAGGTAGAAACTGACACTAGGGCTTTAGATAAAAAAAAAATAAAAAATATTGTATACAATTGAGGTGTGTATAACATTGTATTATGTTAAAATATATGGCGCTGAGTTTGCCAATGTTTGTTTTTTGTTACATGTATTTTTGTGTTGAGCTATATATATCAGTCTTTCTGTTTTATTGGGTTCGATGCCTAATATTTGTGTTTCGTTGTATGTAAATTGGTGGTCATAAGGACCTCAAACAACAACGACACCATATATAATCGTAACCCGGTCGAAAACATCTACACAATTATATATATATATATATATATAAAAAATTGTAACCTCTGTCTGTACATTGATTTTTTTCGAATTTTCACGATAACTTTTCGTTTCACATGTCATAGACACCATAACTGTATTTTGTTTCTTTCGTGTGTTTGTTTGTTTGTTACCTTTTCACGCATAAACGGCTGAACCAAATTTTATGAAACTTGGTATGTATATTACTACTAACCCAACTTAGACTTTAGGTTATATTAATATTCTCTAAGACGAACAGGATTGGGGGTTGTAAGGAAGGCCTGAAATTAAAAATAGCGATATTTCGTTTCCTATTGGTTTTTCGGCAAATATGAACAAAACAAAAGTTGTTTATTTTGTTATTTAGAGTAACTTTTTTTATATACACGTTTTTCGTATACCGAATTATAAACGAGATATACGCTAAAACCTAGAGCGGAAGTGAACAGTTTATTTGGCACAAAAGAGTCAACCGAACTAAATAAAACTCGGTATATGTATTAGCACTAACGCCTTCATTATTATAAGCCATACCAATATTTCTAGGGACGGGCAGGAGTGGGGGTTGTATGGGAGGCATAAATTTAAAAATAGCGGTATTTCGCCTGAAATAAAAATTTGCGATATTTCATTGTCTATTTGTTTTTCGACAAACGTGCACATATCAAAAGTGGTTTACTTTGTTATTTAGAGTAACTTTTGTTTTATACATTTTTTCGGGAACAATGTATGAAGCAAGTAATTAGCGTAGAAATATTGATATACTCCACAATTCTTTCCAATTTGAACTACCTGGTACCTCACCTGGAAAAATTAATTCAAATCTATGTAAATATTTTGTCCTTAATAAATCAAATCTATGATTAATGCACAGGAGAAGGGAAATATGACAATATGGAGGACAGTGAAGTCTTTTCCTTGAATTTTATTATTAACAAATCCACACCAACGACGGGTATCGACCCTAAACACTGGGGCGGACAAATGTCAAAATGTTGTGCAAAGTAAAGCCTTGCTAATAAAATACCTTCACCATTCAGCCTTAAATGAATTCCCGGGTGAAGCCGGGTATCTGAGCTAGTATATATATATATATATATATATATATATATATATATATATATATATATATATATATATATAAATTCAGGAAATTTTTCGAAAATGGCTTCATGAGTACAATCTCAAGAGTTGATTTTTTATGACAGATGTTATAGGAAGAAATAAGTTTTTGTTCTTTGACCGAGTATGGTTACATTTTTAAACTACGTATGAATAGTTTTGAACAGATTTTCGTCATCTCGGATGAGTACAACAGAGCGGTGGGCGGGGATTTACTGAAGGCTGAAAACAAAACACACAATTGTACAATTGTAGAGCAAGTATGATCAAGTAAACACCTTCGAAACAGAACCTTAAAATCTTAATTTATGACGCCATCACGCTACGAATTTGCATGAATCTCGCTTAATAAAGGTCTCTCGAAGACCATATTTGGCATTTAAGCTTAAAATAAAGTGGTTCATGACATATCAGCTTATTGTTAATATGACATGAGTAGGAGTGGGGGTTAACTAAAAGCGGAAAACTAAAAAATCCAAATATCTCGGTTATTTGTTCTATACACTTTTTGAAATATACATATATTTCATTCATTCATTCCATTAACGAACTTGATCTGTCTTTTTGCATAAAACGTTTAAATATCGAGTTTAGTAACGATCAAACAAAAATTGCGACCGCTAGAGCGGTAACAAGCAAATATATATATAAAATTTTGAACGGACCTCATTTTCGTCATCTAAGATTTCGGATTTAGGATCGATGGACATTTGAAGAAATTTTTCGAAAATCGCGTCATGAGTCATCTTCAGTATATGACGTGTCCGGTAAAAGCGGAACAGCTTGGGAATAGTAGTAATGTAAGGCATCATTTGAGGGACTATTTGATTTTTTTGTCGCAGGTAGTGTTTGAAGGAGCTACTTCTCCATTTGCAGCTTCCGAAACACCTTAAGAGAAAGCAGTTGGCTGTAAACAGGACTTCAAAAAGAATTTAGACGACTTCCGTAAAAATAAAAACGCAACGTAAGAGCCTAATGGCCTCATCACAACTGGCGGCAGAATGGTTTGCCGCCATTGAGAAAGGGAAAAAAGCGAAGAAGGAGTATAAAAAAAAAGGAGGGAAGGTAAAGAGAGAAGGAGAGAGAGGGCGGGGAGGGGGGGGCGCTCGCTCTAATTGACACATCTCCGGGAGAGAAATGAGCTGATCTCACAACATGAGTTCGCGTTTTCTTTTTGATTCATGTTGAAAGGTGAGCCGGAGCCGATGTAGGAGCGGCAGGCCGCGCTTGGAATAACTTCATCAGGCTGATTGGTTGAGTGGGCCCGAATCTAGTGAATAGCAGCTGTCAATTGGGATCCCATTCCTCGTCTCTAGCCCTCACATATAATCGGATGAGAAGAGACAAAACAAAAATGAAGCCCGTCACGCAGGGGCTGCGGAAACTAAGCAGATTTCCCATGTGCTCGTATAACACAATAGTGATCTCATATAATCTTAATCTTTAATTCGATGTAAAAAACGGATGAGTACAAAGGAGCAGTGGGCAGGGATTTACTGAAGGCTGAAAACAAAACACACAATTGTACAATTGTAAAGCAAGTACGGTTAAGATCAAGTAAACACCTTCGAAACAAAAACTTAAAATCTTAATTTATCTGCATGTATCTCGCATAATAAAGGTCTCTTGAAAACCATGTTTGGCATTTAAGCTTAAAATAAAGTGGTTCATGACATAACAGCTTATTGTTAATATGACATGAGGAGGGGGTTAACTAAAAGCGGAAAACTAAAAAATCCAAATATCTTTGTTAATATTCATGATAAAGAAAATATCTATATAACAATATTTATACACAATTAAATTTGCAATAACATTGGTTCTATACACTTTCTGAAATATATATTTATAGAATTGTGCCCGCTAGAGCGGTAACAGACAAATACATACATACACACACACACACACACACACACACACACACACACACACACACACACACACACACACATATAAATAAATTTATTTACTTTTTTATTTAAAAAAAAGAAGTTCTACGAATTTTTTTTTTGCATTTATTATTTTTAATATTGTTTTCTGTTTTTTCCCACCCCCCCCCCCCCCCACCCCCCCCCCCCCCCACCCCCCCCCCCCCCCACCCCCCCCCCCCCCCACCCCCCCCCCCCCCCACCCCCCCCCCCCCCCACCCCCCCCCCCCCCCACCCCCCCCCCCCCCCACCCCCCCCCCCCCCCACCCCCCCCCCCCCCCACCCCCCCCCCCCCCCACCCCCCCCCCCCCCCACCCCCCCCCCCCCCCACCCCCCCCCCCCCCCACCCCCCCCCCCCCCCACCCCCCCCCCCCCCCACCCCCCCCCCCCCCCACCCCCCCCCCCCCCCACCCCCCCCCCCCCCCACCCCCCCCCCCCCCCACCCCCCCCCCCCCCCACCCCCCCCCCCCCCCACCCCCCCCCCCCCCCACCCCCCCCCCCCCCCACCCCCCCCCCCCCCCACCCCCCCCCCCCCCCACCCCCCCCCCCCCCCACCCCCCCCCCCCCCCACCCCCCCCCCCCCCCACCCCCCCCCCCCCCCACCCCCCCCCCCCCCCACAAATCTGTCCTAGGTCACAGCCTTGCCGTTTAAAGGTTAACAATGAGCTGTTACATTATGAAGCACATTATTTTGAGGACTAAATACCAAATATGGTTTTCATTGAACTCTTACGTTATGAGGTAAAAGCAATTACAGTTAGTTATACCAGCACATGTGAAATCTTCTTTTTTAACGCAGCTGCTGCGTGACGTACATTTTAGAAATAGAGAATACATGGTTAGATGAGATTAATGGTTAGTCATTCCGAGCGGGAAATCTGCTTTGTTGACGTTGCCCCCGCGTGACGGAGTTTCCCAGACGGGGGGGGGGGAGTGATTTACGCGGCTGAATCAATCTGTAAGAAAGCTGGACCGTCGAGCCAGTCATAAATAGGAGGGGTAAGTGTCTGGATGGGAGGAAGTGGGCACGTGGGGCTATAAATAGTAGCCTATGACTAAAAGCTCCCAGGCCCTAGTCAAACACTGCACCACTGCACTCCCCCCCTCTCATCAAATACCCATAATCACACCTTATTAGCACAATCCCACTGACGAGAATCCCCTAGTCAGGTCCTACTCTTCATGCGGTACTAGAAAAAAAATCTTCAATTACCATCCATCCTATCAAGGTGATGAAGAAAATGAGGCCCGCTCAAAATTATATATATTCTTTATTCTAAATAAAAATCCGATTAATCGAAGTGGGGTTTAACTGAAGTCTGAATAAATGGAAGTACGAATATACTCGCTTAATATTCGAGCAACGAAAAAATAAATAAACAACTACTGTAGAGCATTAATAGATTAGCAAGTTTGGCCCTATAGCGATAACCTACAGAAGCCATTGTAGGTACCCTATACAGTGGTATCCTACAGAAGTCATTTCAGGTGTCCTCTATAGTGGTAGTGTACAGAAGCCATTGCAGTGGTCATCTTTAGTGGTAACCTACACAAGCCATTACAGGTGTCCTCTATAGTGGTAACCTACAGAAGCCGTTACAGGTGCCCTCTATAGTGGTAACCTACACAAGCCATTACAGGTGTCCTCTACTCGTATAGTGGTAACCTACAGAAGTCATTACAGATGTCCACTATAGTGGTAACCTACACAAGCCATTACAGGTGGTGTTCTTACTCGTATAGTGAGTACTACAGAAGTATTACAGATGTCCACATAGTGGTAAACTACAGAAAACCAGTGGCAGTGTCTCTTTAGTGGTAGACTACAGAAGCCATAAGGATGTCTACTATCGTGGTAACTACAGAAGCCGTTACAGGTGCCCTCTATAGTGGTAACCTACACAAGCCATTACAGGTGTCCTCTACTCGTATAGTGGTAACCTACAGAAGTCATTACAGATGTCCACTATAGTGGTAAACTACAGAAACCATTGCAGTTGTCATCTTTAGTGGTAGCCTACAGAAGCCATTACAGGTGTCCTCTATAGTGGCAGTCTACAAAAGTCATTGCAGATGTCCACTATAGTGGTAAACTACAGAAGCCATTGCAGTTGTCATCTTTAGTGGTTGCCTACAGAACCCATTATAGGTGTCCTCTATAGTGGCAGTCTACAAAAGTCATTACAGATGTCCACTATAGTAGTAAACTACAGAAGCCATTGCAGATGTCATCTTTAGTGGTAGCCTACAGAAGCCATTACGTGTGTTCTCTATAGCAAACACTAAGCCTAAGAATTAAGGAAAATAAGTTACTAGGTGTAATGATGACGTGATTTCATAGAAATTTCTTTAAATGACCATCGAAAAAAAAAATCGTTGAATATTTTTTTTCAAAGTGTCTGCTATGGGTAGACCAAATCTGTTGGAAACAGTTCAGCAAATTCCTGTTGCTCCTTAAGCTTGAAGGAAATGAGCTTAGAGTGCGGTGGAGCCTGGACCTAGTGAGTGAGGTAGAGAAGAAAATATCCTCGAAGGAACATCCAGGGCAGTGACCGATGTGGAAGATATAATAATAAAAACTGTGTGATGTATTGGTAGATGTGTTTGTTTACATACTTTCATTCTCTGTTCTAAGTGAGTCTTAAGATGCTGTAAACTGTGTCTATCAATCCACACATTTAAGCTTCTAAACGGAAAAGAATAGAACGCCCACATTTTTCTTGACAAAACTCATTTATACAACAAAAATAATCCGTCACTCTGGTTCTGCGTTCATTAAGAAGAATTCTTACGTGCTCGAGTGATAAACTGGTGGATCTCATTCACCTTCAATTCTCGATTTCTCCCGTGAAGAATGGAACCTATCAAAACAGGAGTTGACATCTATGTAAGAGATGTGATGTTTAATATCTCATTTAACTGGGGAGATTGACAGTCACAAAAACTGGGAATGAAAGTTTCTAAGCTGAGACATATTACAATTATATCATGAGTCATGATTCATGACTATCAGGGAGCAGAACATTTGAGTAGAATTCGATTATGACATAATTGGCAAGTACTGGGATAATCTGGAGAGTATGCTCAAATATATTACTCAACGAAATATTCTAAAAAATTAATTCCAATTATTTTCAGAATCTGTGTAATATAAATTTATATTGCAAAAATGAAAGAAAATAAAATACAAGTCCGTTTTTTGTTATTATATTTTACTAATGTTAATTCAATACTTAGGTCTGGTTTAAATATTGGTACTTCAGTAATTCGCTGAAGATTTTATCTCCCCAATAGTGGTATGAAATAGAGGTTTGTTCTTTTTTATGCAGAAATCAGCTACTGAGGTTGTACTCATGAAGCGGTTTTCGAAAATAATAATATTCCATTTGTGTTTCAGAATCTATATAATATATACATTTAAAAAAAATGAAAGAATAGAAAGTACTAGTTCGCTTTCAGCAGATTTTGCTTAAGAGAAATTAGCTATTGAGGTTGTTGTATGAACCATTTCCTCAAGTGTCCATCGATCTTTCCAAAGTCATATATATGTATATATATACTTTTCTGCTACCGTCCTACCAGTCGCAATTTTTGTCTTATCTTTACAAAATCGATATATAAGCATTTTATGTAAAACTAAAGAATAATTTTAGGAACAGGTTTAACGGGGGTGAAAAACGAATATTAAAAATATTCTCGCAAACCGAATACATATTGTATATATATATATATATATATATATATATATATATAAAATGATTCATTGTTGACAAATTACCACATTGGTTAAGGCTGATAATCATAAGTTTTAGCAGATTTACTCATGACCCGAATCTTCCTTAAATGCCCATGGATCCTACTTTCTTAAATTTTAACTCTTTCAAATTTTTAGTTATTTACGTAGTAATTATTTTTAAAGGAATACATTTTTGGTCTGCATTGCTCCACGTAAAAAAACGGTGCTGGATCTTCCAGGGAAGAATCATCAAGAATATTTTAGCATTATTTTTTTTTTAATTTTGATTCCAGAATTCATTCCTCTTCCCATAGACTTGTTTCAAAGATAATAATGCTCTTGGCTACAACTTTTTTGTCGCAGCATTTTTCAATAAAACGTGCTGTTTCTGAAATAAAGTTTGGTGCATTTTACGGCTAAAGGATTCGTCAAATGGAAAAACTCACCGATATAAACTCCTTTTTGGAATTGGGTTTTCTACAAGAATCCGTCATAAAAAATATGGCATTCCATTGGAAATTCCAAAGTTAGGGTCGCTGGAGAAGTACTGGAGGTTGAATATGTACTGAAAGGATTCTTCAGTGTTAACAATTCTGGCATAGCACATCTCAGCCATGTATTAACACAATTGGCTATTTTAACGTTAAGGAAGTCGGGACACCCTGTATATATATATATATATTATATATATATATATATATATATATATATATATTTATATACAGATTTCAACGGCGTCCATTTTTGTCATTTTTTCCCCTGGGTAGGATCGATGAACATTTGAGGAAATCGCGTATTGAATACGACCTCAATAGCTGATTTCCCTTATGGGAAACCTGCTAAAATGTAATTAACCATCGTAGTTAGTTAACTACTTCCCAACTCTGATTATAGTACTTTCTTTTAAACCCGAATGCCTTGGTTTCCAGTAAAATGTAATGATTTCTTGTCGTCAGTTTGAACAATTGTCTTCTAAGGCTAGTGGTCACAACGTCAATAGCCGGGTTGCCCTGAGGGAAATCTATTAGAAGTGTTATTACAATGTAGAGAGTTTCTAGTACCTATTTAAAAAACAAACAAACAATGGCTATGGGACGAGGGGAGGGCGAGCTGTATCAGTAATCCAAATATTTATCCCCCGGCCGGCGAGAGAGAGAGAGTGAGGGGTGAAGAGGAACATCTGTTGAGCCTGTCGTGACCTCCCCATGCCAGGATTATAGCTCCTTCCAGGAATATTGTCCTCGCTCCACCGACTCCATCTCTACCCCACAAATGTCCTTAATCCTCTAACGCTCGACGCACATTTACCGAGCTTTTAGAAGAATTAACCCAAGGGAAATCAGCTATGGTACTCATGACGCAATTTTCAAAACATTTCTTCAAATGACCATCGATCCTACTCAGAAGATGACGAAAATGAGGTACTAAATAAATAATCGAAATTGCCAGCTACATTTGTAGTTAGTTGTTAAAAAGGTCTTACCGACTTTTTTTTAAACTTGTAGTTGGCAGTTGGAAAAATCTAACTCCTAATTACTAATTACAATAAAGTCCGTCATGCAGGAGCTGCGGAAACTAAGCAGATTTCCCTCGTGAAGTTAAGAATAGATAAATATACAAAATGGTAACACAGTAGCACCATCAATATCAAATTAATAAATATAAACGATAAAAAGAAATCTCCCTACCGGAAGCGTCTGAAACGTAAACAAACAGGTGTGCCCCAAGTTTTCACGGGTAACCAAAACAATTACTGAAATGTATCAGAATAAAACATATTAATTTTATTGAAAACTATTTACTATATCTAGTACTGTAATTTATAATGAATCAGAATAATGTTTATCCCAATCAGTGAAATTTTAGTAATCCAAGAACTTAAAAAGGGGGGGGGGTCACAAGAACATATTTGCATTTATCTCGTATAATAAAGGTTTCTTGAAAACAATATATGGTATTTAAGCCTCTAATAATGTGGTTTATTACATAACAGAGTGTTGTTTATGTTACATGAGTAGATGTGGGGGTTTGCTGAAGGTTGAAAACTGAAAAATGCAAATATCTCGGCTAATATTCAAGATAGAGCATAAATGTATATAACAATATTTATATTATATCTTCAATAAGATTGATTTTATACAATTATTGTTATTATGACATGAGTGGCAGTGGGGGTTTACTGAAGGATGAACTAAACTCCATATTTAAACGTTTTATGTAAAACTAAAGATCAAGTTCGTTAACGGCTGAAATCAGTATCTCCGTTATTATGTATCGGTTCGGTGTGGAATTTTCTACAAATGTTGTTATGAACGTTTTTTCCCTATCCTGATTATAAAGGGAGATGTTCTCATTTTTCAGTTGTTAGCTTTCAGTAAACCCCTGGGAAATCCGCTTAGTTAACGCAGCCCCTGCGTGACGGACTTTTTATTAATGTCGTGTGAATTATTTAATTAAAGTTTTTCTTATACATACAGTTCTGACACATGCCTCATTTTCGTTATCTACTAGGTACGATCGATGGAGATTTGAGGACATTTTTCGAAAATCGCGCCATGAGTACAACCTCAACAGCTGATTTCCCTTAAGGAAATATCAGGAAGGGTCAAAATGGATACTCCCGTTGAAATCTAAAAGCCTAAGATTACTTAGACTCCAATTCTCAATTAACTTCGTACAATGATGTAAAAAATAAATTAAATTTGTTGCATAGTGAAACTAATTAAAATATGAGGTGTGCTGCTACAAAAAAGTGTCTTTTTATTTCGTAATTGAACTGCCCAAAAGCGAAAAAAAAAATATAAAAAGTCTGTCACGTAGGTGCTGCGCAAACTAAGCAGATTTCCCACGTGAAGTCATCCAATAGAGAAATCTCCATACGAGAGCCGAACAGTTACGAAATTGCCCGAACTAGCTTTTGGCGGGAAACTCACTCGTCCGTTACCGGCCCACATTTAATAAAAAAGCAAATATCTCGGTTAATATTCGAGATAGAGAATAAATGTATAGAACAATATTTATAGTAAATTTAATTTGCAATACGATTGGTTCTATACAATATTTTCAGCCGACGTATGGTAACGGAGATATTACGAATTTTCAAAAATCCCCCCCTCTAAACCCTCCTCCCACTGGTCCGATTTCAGCCATTAACGAACTTGATCTGTCTTTTTGCATAAAACGTTTAAATATCGAGTTTGGTAACGATCAAACAAAAATTGCGACCGCTAGAGCGTTAACAGACAAATATATATAATATATATATAATTTTAAACGGACCTCATTTTTGTCATCTCCTGGGTAGAATCGAAGAAATTTTTCGAAAATCGCGTCATGAGTACGACCTCAATAGCTGATTTCCCTCAGGGGAAATCTGCTAATTTTTGCTCAACCATTTGTGGGCATACCGAATCCGTGCTCCATGATTCCCTCCCCACTATAGAGGTACTCTTCAGCATTCAACTAGTCAGTAGCTCTCTCAACCGCAAGCAAGACACAACTAGCGTCCGCGTAGCTGCTCTTCTCTTCCGATCTTTCTAAACATTTCATATCGGGTTAGCGATCTACAAACGTGAGTTATCCTTATACTTTAATCATTGATTACTTTGAAATCCTTGAATTGCGCGAACATGACAGTCTGGAATTGCCTAATTTTCTTTAAAAATAGGTTATTCAACATGGGTCCTTTGATTCGACTAAGCAAACATTTAACAAAATCATTATCGACCCAGAATTAGTTTGTAATTTTCTTTTTTCTTGTATATCCAGTATAAGCTTTAAACAATATTACAATAGAATAGTCCGTCTCGGAGGGGCTGCATAAACTAAGCAGATTTCCAACGGGAAGTTTTACAACTGATAAATCTACATACTGATAACACCGCCGTGAATGTTGAGGGAATTAAAACAAAAGGGTAGTAAGAAATCATTCATTCAATTTACAAGTTAATAATATCTACAACGGAAAACGGCTGAATTATAAACAAACAGGGCAGCCCATTTCGAGGCACTGAATTGATACTCGTAGCTACTCTAGAACGGACACATGAACAATATATCTGAGTATAACATATTAATTTCATTGAAAACTCTTTATTATATTTAGTACTGTAATTTATAATGAATCAGAATAATGTTTATCTCAATGACTCAAATTTTAGTAATCCAAAAACAAAAGAAGGCGGGGGGGGGGGGAGGAGGTCAACAGAACATATTTGTTTGTGTCTCGTATAATAAAGCTTCGATAAACACAATATTTGTAACCTTGTAATGAAGTGGTTCACGATATAACAGCTTATTATTAATATGACACTAGTAGGAGTGGGGTTAGCTGAAAGCTTAAAACTATAAAATCCATATATCTTGGTTAATACTCATTATACTGAAAATATGTAAAAAAGAATATACTATTGTTTGTTTACAATTTTTCGATCCGACGTATAGTAAGGGAGATATTTCGAATCTTCGAAATTCCTCCCCTCTAAATCCCCCCTCCCACTGGTCCGATTTCTGCCGTTAACGAACTTGATCTTTCTTTTTTTCATAAAACGACTAAATATCGAGAATGGTAACAATCAAACAACAATTGTGATCATATATATGTATATATATATATATATATATTTTGTTTTATTTATTTCCTTCCTGATGTAACCCTACAGGAAGGGAGTTTATTAGCCACACGTCCCGTACAATAATTAGTACATAACGTGTGCTTGATACATAACATTTTTTTTTTTTAACTATGAATAACATAAAATATTTGTACAATAAAATTATTTACAACAAAGAAAAAGAAAAAAAAAGAAAACAAAAACAAATTCTGGATTCAATGCTGAATAATTAATTAATTTAACTGTATTTCAGTTTTAAATAATTCAGGAAGTCATACATTTCTTCAGCAAACTGTATATATATATATATATATATATATATATATATATATATATATATATATATATATATATAGAGAGAGAGTTTTGAATGGACCTCATTTTCGTCATCACCTAGGTAGTATCGATGGAGATTGGAAGAAAAATTTAGAAAATTCCGGAATGAGTACGACCTCACTGCTGATTTCCCTTAAGGGTAATCTGCTAAAATGGAATTTTATTTATTACCTATTTATTCAAACCTAATCAATATTTAAAAAAGAAAAACTCCGTTTTTCTCCGTAATTCTATTAAACTTCGGTGGAGATATTTTTTTTATTGGTTATTGATAAACTTATGCTGGATAAATTGGATCTTTCTTATCTGCTTCTCAGCGTATTTGCTACTCAAGCACTTAATACTACCCAAAGTATTTTAACGACGTGCCTAGATAACAATCTCAAAACACTTCAAAACCTATAAGGGAAACTTTCTTTTCATCCCGAGTGGGGGTTTATCTGCATGGAAGTAAAAACGTCTTTATCAATATTATCGTTAGAATTGGATTTATCTAATAAAAAAACAATATATACTAAGTTATCGATAGAATATCTGTTTCATTCCTTATCTACTGTTTGGTTTATGGTTTTAATGTTATGACTTTCCAGTTCCAGCTGAGTCCTGCTACGAAGATTACGTAAAACAATGAGCTTTATTCACCGCATTTCTGTCGCTTATCAGAATGCCCAGTAAAAGATCATTTTTCGATCCCATGCTCAGCAATGAAGATAACGCCAATTTTGCCTTTGACCCCTTCTTTAAAACTCACGAATTTATAGAGACATAACAGACTTTCGTTTATATACTTTATTATTCTAATAATTCAGTTCACTCTTACCCTCTTCTCTTTTCCTCGTTATCTATCTTTTTTTTTTCTTTTTTTCCCCCACCTCTGCCCCCGCTGTATCTTTGGAGTTCCCCATACCAGCGGTCTCCATTTAATAACAGATATAAAATTTTGACTAGATAAATTGGGCCAGGTAACTTAATCTAACTCACCGAGCACGGCTAAGCATTAAAGTGCCACATTTGGGAGATTTAGTTTAAGTCCGAAAAGTCCTAGGGGAACCCGCAGCTGCAACTCCTTTGCCTCTGTTCAAAGAAGTGCCAGCAAGAGCCAAACTAACTAGCCTACATACCTAAAGCCTAAATACTAACCTAAACTCACATAAAACTATACATATAATTTACAAATAAATTCAATTTTACTTGTCTTTCAACACCTCTTGGGCAAAGGTCCTGAAGGCTGAAAATCTATCAGCGTCGTTTACAAAAATAAGCCTCGTTATCTACAGGTAAAATATGCCCCGTATATAGGAACAGGTTTAAAGAGGAAGAAAATCGAAAATTCTAAATATGGATATTATTGAAAACTATCAATCTCAACCAATTTTAGTTGTCCAAAAAGTTATGAAGGGGGGGGGGGATCATCAGAACATATTTGCATATATGTCGTATAATAAAGGTCTCTTGAAAACAATATTTGGTATTTAAGATTCCAATAACGTGGTTTATTATTTAACAGAGTATTTTTAATGTAACATGAGTAGAATTGGGGGTTCGCCGAAGGCTGAAAACTAACAAATGCAAACATCTAGGATAATATTCAAGATAGGGAATAAATGTATATAACAATATTCTTAGTAAATTTAATTTCCAATAAGATTAGTTTCGTACAATTTTTCGATCCGACGTATAGTAAGGGGGATATTTCGAATTTTCGAAATTCCTCTCCTCCAAACCCCACCTCCTCCTGTTCCGACTTCAGCCGTTAGCTAACTTGATCTTTAGTTTCGTATGAAGCGCTTATATATCGAGTTGTTAACGATTAAACAATAGTTGCGACCGCTAGAGCAGGTAACAGACAAATATATATATATATATATATATATATATATATATATATATATATATGTAACAGACAAATATATAGATAGATAGAAAGATGTACAATTTTGAACGAACCTAATTTTCGTCATGTCCTTGGTAGGATCGGTGGACATTTTAAGAAAAATTTCGAAACTCGCGTCATGAGTACGACCTCAATAGCTGATTTCCCTTAAAGGAAATCTGCTATAAAACACGAGTATTTTTGTCTTGCTTTGCGTTTGGCGATAAAGGGGCTGCCAAAGCCGAACCTATTTCACGATTGAATATTTGATGTCTGCCACCTACAAACATGCCTTCTCTTTGAGAAATTGCAGTTTTCTCCCCAGTTCAATTTAAAAAAGTCCGTCTCGCAGGGACTGCGTAAACTAAGCAGATTTCCCACGTGAAGTTGTACAATAGAGAAATCTGCCTAATCTTGGCGGAAAGTCCCGAACATAGCCAACTCCTGCCGACCACACACACAATACAAATGCAAATATCTCGGTTAATATTCAAGATACAGAATAAATGTATAGGACAATATTCATAGTAAATTTAATTTGCAATACGATTGGTTCTATACACATTTTCGATCCGACTTATAGTAACGGAGATATTTCGAATTTTCGAAAATCCTCCCTCTAAACCCCCCCCCCCTCTTGTTCGATTTTGACCATTAACGATCTTGATCTGTCTTTTAGCATAAAACACTTAAATATCGAGTTTGGTAACGATCAAACAAAAATTGCAATCGCTAGAGCGTTAACAGACAAATATATATATATATTTATATATATATATATATATATATATATATATATATATATATATACATATATATAGTTTTGACCGGGCCACATTTTCGTCATCTCCTGGGTAGGATAAGAGACAAATTTTGAAAATAGTGTCATGAGTACGACCTCAATAGCTGACTTTCCTGAAGTGAAATTTGCTAAAAGTTACCCGAACAAATCTGATTTGGGCACCACACGACCGAAATGTGCCGAAATTTTGCAGAGGCTTTCCGTTCCTAGATGAGAGAAATGCAGGAGGGCGGTGACCGGGAGCCTGAAGAAAATGTATGAAAAACACAAATACATAAAACTTGGAAGCTGGCTCCCCATCTAGTAGTTGGCTTATCTGTGCCCCCACCCCCCACCACCTCCCCCTCCCATATTGTGCAGCTTTCCAGTTATCAGTTCTTGAAGCATCTCAGTGACAGAACCACCTCCATGCAGTCCACCTCTTCCCAGTCAGAGATGACGCGGATCTTTGTATGTCATTACGTCATTCAATATTTTTTTTTTTTTTTTATGTAACTCATCTTATACTTAATACATATTCTTGGGCGAACAGCTATTACTTCATTTTCAATAACTGTCAACCTTAGGTGTAGTACTTATAATCATAGTTTTAGCAGATTTCCCTTAATCAGCTATTGACGTCATACTCATGATCCGATTTTCGAAATGTTTCTTCAAATGTCCATCGATCCTACCCAGGAGATGGTGAATATGAGGACCGTTCAAAACTGTGTATATATATAAAACAGTTAATGAAATATATCTGAATATAACATATTCATTTTATTGAAAACAATTTACTAAAGCTAGTGGTTTGTAATTTGTAATGAGTCAGAATCAGTTTTATCTCAATCACTCAAATTTTAGTAATCCAAAAACAAAAGAAGGGGGGGGGCAACAGAACGTATTTGCATATATCTCACAAAGTAAAAGTTCAATGAAAACAATATTTGCTATGTAGGCTTGGAATAATATGGTTTATTATATAACAGAGTATTGTTTATGTAACATTAGTAGAAGTGGGGATTTACTGAAGGCTGAAAACTGAAAAAGCAAATATCTCGGTTAATATACGAGATAGAGAATAAATGTATATAACAATATACATAGTAAATTTAATTTGCAATAAGATGCTTCAAGAAGATGGTTCTATACATTTTTTCGATCCGGCGTATAGTCACGGAGATACTCGTATTTCGAATTTACGAAATTCCTCTCCTCTAAACCCCCCCTCCCCCTAATCAGATTTCAGCCGTTAACGAACTTGATCTTTCTTTTTATATAAAACGACTGAATATCTATGCAGCGCTTCGAGGTTTGTTGGCCTGTTTGTTTACTATTCAGCCGCTTTCCGTTGTAGAGATTATTAACTTGTATTGTAAATTTACTGAGCATTCACGATAGTGTTACCTTTGTGTATATTTCCCTATTGTAAACCTTCGCGTGGGAAATCTGCTTAGTTTACGCAGCCCCTGCGTGACGGACTTTTCATTGTCAGCCGTTGGTTATAGCATGCTTGTAGAAGATTGTAGGGTGTCGTCTAATATATAGTCTCTTAATTCCTCAAGTACAGAATTTGATTAAGAGTGCTTACAGTTTCGGGCACCATTGGTTCCCTTCTTCTGGGAAATTTCATACAGAGGAGGAGCAGGGAGCACAAACTGCATTCGGTGAAGACTACGTTATGAATGAAGACTACAGTCTGTATTTGAAGAATTAGGAAACTATATATTAGCCGACACCCAACAATCCTCTACCAGCATGTAGACATTTTTCAGCAAAGCTTCGTTAAAATGTGCTTGCGGCAATTAATTGATTACGCCTACTCATAATAATTATATTGTGTCATATCATTCTGTAATATTCTCATCTGATTTCTCCTGATCATTTACAGAAATTGATTTACTTTCAATGACTTTACAAATATTGAATTAGTAATTTATTTAATTACAATTTATAATCATCATCAATACTGTATACTAATAGCCAAAATCTCAGTATCGAGCTAGACTAATTACAACCCTCTAGGGATCCGTTTTAATTACTGTTAGTAATAATATTTATAAACTCAGCAGATTTCCCACGTGCGTTACGTATTTTCATTTATCTCAAAACGTAAAAGTCCAATGAGAACAATATTTGGTACTTAGGATTCAAATAAAGTGTTCCATAACATAATAGCATATTGTTAATATGAGATGTGTAGGAGTGGGTGTTTACTAAAGACTACCAGCTAAAAAATGCAAATATCTCGGTTAATAATCAAAATAGTGAAAATATGTACATAACAACATTTATAGAACATTACATTTGCAATAAGGATGGTTCTTTTCAATTTTTCGATCCAACGCATAATAATGGAGATATTAAGAATTTTTGAAATTCCCCCCTCTAACCCCCTCCCCTTGTCCGATTTCAGCCGAACTTGATCTTTCTTTTTATATAAAACTATTATATATCAATTTTGGTCACGATAAGATAAAAATTGCAACTACTAGAGCGGTAACAGACAAATATATAGATAGTTAGATCTATATATACAACTTTGAACGGACCTCATTATCGTCATCTCCTAGGTAGGATCGATGGACATTTGAAGAAAAATTTCGAAAATCGCGTCATGACTACGACCTCAATAGCTGATTTCCCTTAAGGGAAACATGCGAGACATTTTGAAAACCCCAATTAAACAAAAATATTACGCTACTAACTCCAAATGAGGAAGATGAGGAGAGATTTGTGCGTTTGGCAGTACTTATAAATGCGAGCAGTTCTTCTCAATTATGAAAGTTGATAAACAAAACATTGTACAAAGCTGACTGACGGTAATTTGGAAAATTCTTTACGTCTTTGTATCAGTGGAATTAATCCAAACATAGATGGATTAGTCTCCCAAATTCAAGCTCAAGTGTCTCATTGATTTCGGTATCGCAATTTAACTTTCGTTGTTTGTAATAAGTCCAAAATTTTGGATTTAATTATAATGTTGTACCTATTTTTTTCATTTCATTTTGTTATTTTAATAAATTGTATTATAATTAGATTGTCGTATAATTTCATGTATGATATTTATCGTTAAAAATTATAAATGCTACTTTAAAATGCACTAGTTTTAAAAACGGCCCGCAAACGTCTTTGCACACTAAAGTTAGGCCCGCAACGTGTCAAAGTTTGCCCACTCCTGGTATAGATCGAATAAACCTCTTCCAGTCAAGAAATTAAAATCTTAATTGATGATGCTATCACACGCTATCATCGGTTTACCGAAGGCTGAAAATTGAAAACTGCGACTACCTCGGTTAATGTTCGTGATACGGGGGGAAATGTATATAACTACATTTATAGAAATTAACTTTGCAATAAAATTGTTATTATGCAATTATTCGGTCCCACGGAGATATTCCCCCTTTAAATCCCTCTCCCTCTGCTTATATTTCGAGTTTGGTAAAGATCAAACAAATATTACAACTGCTAGAGCGGCAACGGACATATATATACAGGGTGTCCCATATATGCGGACTACAATTGAAATATCTATTACACCGTAATAGATATCGCAAAATCGGAAAGGACCAACGTTTTAGCTGTCATCAAGACCTTCCAGATGCATCCATTCATTAATAAAAAAAAAATAGTTTTAACTATTAAGCTCCCGTTCAAATATCTACGTTTCCTCTTTACCCCACATTTTTAATACATTTTTGAAAACTACTCAAAAAAGTCCGTCACACAGGGGCTGCGTAAACTAAGCAGATTTCCCACGTGTAGTTTTACAATAGAAAAATTTCACGAGAGCCGAAGAGTTAAGAAAACGGCCGACCTAGCTTTTGGCGGGAAATTCACTCTCATCCGTTATCCGCTGCGATTTCATAAAATTGCAAATATCTCGGTTAATATGCAAGATAGAGAATAAATGTATATAACAATATTTATAGTAAATTGAATTTGCAATATGATTGATTCTATACAATTTTTCGATCCGACGTATAGTAACGGAAATAGAAAATCCTCCCCTCTAAACCCCCCCTCCCACTGGTTCGATTTCAGCCATTAACGAACTTGATCTTTCTTTTTACATAAAACGACTAAATATCGAGTTTGGTAACGATCAAACAAAAATTGCGACCGCTAGAGCGGTAACAGACAAATATATATATATATATATATATATATATATATATATATATATATATATATATACAGTTTTGAACGGACCTCATTTTCGTCATCTACTAGGTAGGATCGATGGACATTTGAAGAAAAATGTCGAAAATTCCGTCATGAGTACAACCTCAATAGCTGATTTCCCTTAAGGGGAAAAAATCAGCTAAAATAAAGAAACACGTGTATGTTTTTTTTTGTTTCGCTTGATATTTAACGATAAAATGGCGGCCAAAGCCGTACGGAATGTAATGTGCAAATTTAAAATTTCCTGTACCTAGTAGAGAATAATAATAAAAGAGGAACATTTTATTTATTGATGTTTATTCCATTCTTATATTACCTCAAAACAGAAAAGACGTCAAAGGTCTTCATGTTCACTTGTTCTTGAAATAACCGTAAAAATAGTGTTAATTTTTTTTTTTTGGTTTGAAATATTATTAGAAAAGTACATAAGTGAATGTAAAACAATGCATTAATCAAAAAAGCTGAATATTTACATTACAAATTTTTGATTTATTGATGAAATCTCTGAAAATTATTTGCTGAAAGTAATTGCTTAGAGTGCTTTAATCGCTTAGTAAGTATTTTTTTTTAAATTGAACTGTTAGGAAAACACTCGTGAAATTGAAAATAGGTTCGGCTTTGGCAGCCCTTTTATCCCTAAACGCTAAGGAGACAAAAATACTCGTGTTTCTTTATTTTTAGCAGATTTCTCTCAAGGGAAATCAGCTATTGAGGTCGTACTCATGATGTGATTTTCGAAATTTTTCTTCAAATGTCCATCGATCCTACCAAGGAGATGACGAAAATTAGGTTCGTTCAAAATTGTACATCTATCTATCTATCTATATATTTGTCTGTTGCCGCTCTAGCGGTCGCAATTATTGTTTGATCGTTACCAAACTCGATATTTAGTTGTTTTATGTAAAGTTAAAGATCAAGTTCGTTAACGGCTGAAATCAAACCAGGGTTTAGAGGGGAGAAATTTTGAAAATTCGAAATATCTCCGTTACTCCACATCGGATCGAAAAGGTGTATATAATAAATCTTATTGCATACTAAATTTACTATAAATGTTTTTATATATTCTCTATCTATTCAGTTTTCAACCTTCAGGAAACCCGCACTTCTACTCACGTTACATAAGCAATACTGTGTTGCATAATAAACCACTTTATTCGAAGCTTAAATAACAAATATTGTTTTCAAGAGACCTTTATTATACGAGATACATGCAAATATGTTCTGGTGACACCTCCCTCTTAAATTCTTGGGCTACTAAAAAAATTTGATTGATTGAGATAAAAATTATTGTGATTCATTAGTAATTACGGCACTAGATATAGTAAATAGTTTTCAACAAAATTAATATGTTATATTCTGATATATTTCAGTAATTGTTTTTCTTTCCGGTGAGACGTTGACAGACTTTTTTGTGTACATTTCAGACGCTTCCCGTTTGTATTTATTCACTTAATATTGACGGTGGTGTTTTGCTACGAGAATGTAGGTTTATCTATCGTTAAACTTCACGAGGGAAATCTGTTTATTTTACAAAGCCCCTGCGTGACGGACTTTTGGAATTGATTCCAAAAATGTTGGGCAAAGTGGAAATTAAAACTAAATTGTTTTGGTATTAATAAATGATGCATTTGGATGGTCTCGACGAGTGCTACAACTATGGTCCTTTGAGATTTTGCGACATCCCTAACGCTATAAAAGAAATTTCAATTGTGACCCACATACAAGGGGCATTATACAATATATATTCATTTCATATATATATATATATATATATATATATATATATATATATATATATATATATAATTGTAACCTCTGTCTGTACATTGATTTTTTTTTCTCAAAATGTCATGATACTTTTTTGTTTCACATGTCATACATTTCTAGGGAGGAGCAGGAGTGGGGGGTTGTAAGGGAGCCCTGAAATTAAAAATAGTGATATGAAATTGAAAGTAGTTTTCTATTGGTTTTAAATTAAAAAATAGTCGTCTGAAATTAAAAATGGTTTTCTATTGGTTTTTCGGCAAATATGTACATGTGAAAAATTGATTATTTTGTTATTTAGAGTAACTTTTTTTATATTCACTTTTGTTGTATACCAAGTATAAACGAGATATACAGTGAAAACTAAAACGGTAGCCGACAATTGTATTTGACACTAACGATTGGACGGAACTTAACAAAACAAGGCATGTGAATTAGCATTAATTCTTTAACGATTATAAGCTATATTCAATTTTTTAGGTTTAAACGGGAGAGGGGTTACAAGAGAAGTCTGAAATCAAAATTCGCGATATTACATTTTCTGTTCGGATTTCAGTCACTGTAGGTCTTTGTATCGTATCAAAGGAAAGAAAGTTTAATTTAAACATAGTGTGCGGACGGAATATTTTCTATGATTATGAATTGTATATAAAAAAAAACTACATGCACAGGAGACGGGAAATATTGTGGACAGTGAAGCCTTACATACCAAATAATTTTATTATTAACAAATCCACTGCAACGACAGGTATACATCGGGAAATGTTAAAATATTGTGGAAAGTAAAGGCTTGCCAAAGAAAATACCATCATCATTAAACCTCAAATGATTTCCCGAGCGAAGCCAGGTACCTTAGCTAGTATATGTATATATATATATACATATGAGCTGGGATTGCGGTAGATCAGTAGCGAGCCTAGGACGTGGGAAATCTGCTGAGATTTTTCGCATCCACAGCATAACGGTCTTTTCTGGAAAAAAACGAGAAAAAAAGAAACGACTCCAACAATGATAACATGACGGCGGTCATAAATCGGTAAACTATCGTGAGCAGTAATGGCTTTTTCTTTTTGTGAAAATAATTAAATTCATGGGGGACTCAAGGAACGGTATATGGTCGGTATAAGAAACTTAGGAAATGGCGTCCCGGTGTGGTCTGGGGTCATGGTCCTCGCTAGCCTCGGAAGCAGTTGATGAAATAGCATCTATCATAGGCGTAGACTTAGGGGGGGGGAGGGGAGGAATACCTCTTTCTCTTTCCCTATTTCGCTCTCGCTCATATATATATATATATACACGTACGTATAGGCTTTGGGGTCTTTTTTACATTAGCCCCGCATTTCAAATTAGGTTATAATCACATGATTTTAGAAATACTTCTGAGATATTAGTTTAATAACTGTTGCAATTTTTTACCTTCCACAGCTGTTTCAGAACGTTATTTGCCTCGTTACACTGATAAACATGAATCTAATTCAGCTCTCGAGCGCTTTTTCAAGTGAACCAGAGGCTTTGAAATTTTGCCGGTATTTCTGGATTATCCCGAACTTATCCGAAAAGGAAGTACAAAGCTGGCCGAATTTATCCTCAACAATGGGTATTTGGAGGTGTGTGCTTCCTATATGCCGTCCCTAACAGAACAGATTGCATTATCCATTCTATTAGGCCTGGAACAACAATATACTCTGACTACTGGATGTCATATCGCCGCCTAAAAAAAAAGTACTAGGAATGAAATATAAACATTAAGGGAAATCAGCTATTGAGGTTGTACTCATGACGCGATTTACGAAAATTGTCTTCAAATGACCATTGATCCTACCCAGGAGGTCCGTTCAAAAATATATATATATATATATATATATATATATATATATCTGTTACCGCTCTAGCGGTCGCAATTTTGGACTTATCGTTACCAAACTTGATATATAATCGTTTTATACAAAAAGAAAGATCAAGTTCGTTAATGGCTGAAATCGGCCCTTTGGAGAAGGGGTTTAGAGGGGGAGAATTTCGAAAATTCTTAATATCTCCGTTATAATGCGTCGGATCGACAAATTGTATAAGACCAATCTTATTGCAAATGTAATTTTCTATAAACGTTGTTATGTACATTTTTTCACTATCTTGATTATTTACGGAGATATTTGCATTTTTTAGTTTTCGGTCTTTAGTAAAGCCCCACTCCTAGTCATCTCATGTTTTCAACATTCTATTATGTTATGAAGCACTTTATTTGAAGCTTAAATACCAAATATTGTTCTCATTGAACTTTTAGGTTTTGAGATAAATGCAAATAGGTGGCGCACATGGGAAACCTGTTTAGTTAACGCAGCCCCTGGGTGACAGACGTTCACTGTTAATCACTCTAATACTTTCATTGATATGAAAACTGGGGCACATACACAACGTGTGGAATCATCGTGGTCCTCACTATCTATATGCCGTCTCTATATTTGTATAATAAATGTGGTTCAGTTTCTCTTAAAACTTTCTTTTATTAATGTTTATAATAGTTTATTAGTAAGAGTTTTATCACTGGTTTTTCTAAAATCATTTGATTATAATCTAATTTGAAATGCGGGGCTAATGTAAAAAAAAGCCTAGGCTTTGTCTAATTTCTCACTTGCATCATGTCAATGACAAGACTGGAGGGTGGTCTACACCCTCATAGTGGCTAATGCCTATCATTAGTCAGCTGATGAAGGCTGCAAGCTACCGAGGGATGGCTATCTAACAACACTGCCCTTGAGTGGAATTTCCTTCACCCATGCTTTTACGGGTGAGAATGTAATTTGCCTTTATTTCTTGATGGTCTGATGCAGAAGGCAATGGGAAACCACTACATATTCTTGTGACCCTCTTATTCCCCTCTTCATTCCCGTGAAGATCAAGTCCGCCTGTTCACGAGATCAATTACCAGGTATAGGCTTTGGATACTATCCCCACTATGTATTTATATTGGAGTTATTGTTTACAAAAGGAATGTTACCCAAGTGATCAAGAAATGAAAAAAAAAGCATCTGGAATACAATCTGCAAATATTAAAATTTGATATTTAAACCCCAGATTTTGAATATATTTACCCTTTTTGTTTCGAACTTCGATATTTCGTTGTCCACTACACCTGCAAAAAGTTTCAACGACGATATATCGTTGTAGAAGCCTATTATACGCATCATAAGAGTTCTGTGTTCAAAGTAAAGTTATAAAACGTTATAAATGGTTCAAATTCATTGCATGGCATATTACAAAAATATTTATTAAAACTTTTTGTTATGTTTTCTGCTGGCTGGAGACGAAGCTCTGTATACGCTAGAGCGATAAGGTAGAAGCTCAACAAGGGATAGTTTCGGGGAACCCAAATCCTAATCTGTTTATGATAGTTATCAGATAGCTCACTTATCACATCATGCATCGGCACGGCGAGACTAAATTCCTTCTTACAGTGTTCTTGGTCGGCTCAAAGACCAGTTAGTATTTCTTTGTTAGCAGCCAGGGTGTGAATACCGTCGAATTTCTTAAATATTGTATCATCATAAGTTTGGTTTTATGAGTGTTTTTCCAACCCTAATAAATCTTATCTTTACACAGACACCCGTTTTTCAGGGACGCGAGAAGAGTTAACCCATGATGTTTTCTTATTCGAAATTCAGGAGCATGGCTTAGTAATCCACCATTCATATTTATAGTGAATATGTTACGGTGAAACACCGAAATCTGGAGAATGTCAACATTCACATAGTCGCTCTGTGTATGTCCGAAATATTTTCCAAATACTCTCATTTCTGACTTTCACCGATGAATGCCGACATCCACCATGGACTAATTGTCGTCATACACCGGTGAGGGTCCGAATGTACAAGAATGTAATGAAATATTCGATCTTTCCCCAACGTATTTGGTGTTTGTTGACATTCACCGATGAATGTCGACATTCTCTGATTTCGGTCTTTCACGATAACATGTATATATCATTGATGCCAATGTTCTTTACTCTTTTCTTTTTAAGTGTTTAATAGTTAATAATTTTGTTGACTGTATTAATTTTGCATATAAATAAATTTTCCGATACGTTAACCGCACTGTTCATTCCATGACCGATGCTCATATTAAAGTATTCATCATCTAATCCAGATTGTGACCCCTTCTATGAACATATACTTCTGAACGGACCACATCTTAGCCATTTCCTAGGCATAATCAAAGGATATTCGAAGGAACCTGTCGAAAATGAGAGTAACCTCCATAGCTTATTCTCTTTAAGGCAAATCTGGTAAAAGGCAGTGATTAGGGTGAATAAGGTAGTTGTGGGAGTAAGGTAGCTTGCTGTGGGGTAATTGACACATCTTTGACATTACTCTGGTCAGGATTAAGATACACCAGTCATGCCAGTAATTCACTTAAGGTTATTTCAATTAAAAGGGTTAGACAACTCCGTTCACACTGGACCGGCTCCTCAGTTGCGCTGGAAATAGTAGACAAAAGTGTACCTGCGTTTGTCCAGGTCATGAGCGGCAGGCTCTGCTTTTAGGCGAGTAGGATAAAACAACAAAGGAATGAGTCTGCTACCTGGTAGACTTCACTTGGCTAGAACCGCTCTACCGAGGGATTCATCAACATGACCGGCAAGCCAATTGTTCCTGCTCTATTTTCCAGCGGGAATATTTGATTTAAGTGTCAGTACCACATCAACTTCGTTTATCAATGTGGACATACGCTAAAGTGTGGGCTACAGCAAGACCTTCAAACATCAGACGCATCCAGACTTTCCAATCCAAAGCTCTACACACCGTATTAGAAGCTCCACATTATATTTCATATCACACCCTTCATAAAGATCTTAATATCCCTTTTGTAAAGGGCCTAATTCCCTTAAGATTCAATAAATTCCACGGCAGGCTATCCATTCATCCTAATCCAGAAGTCCTAGTCCTTTCTTGTACCACTCATCCTTATTTCCCTGACTTGGGAGTTAAGTGAAGTGATAGCAGTGGCTATTTTCTTCTCAAGTATCATATTCCTCCTTAGCTGTAGACTTCCTTGCCAGGCAGGGAGAGGCTGATCCTCTCATTGTGGTAACTAGGTGTAGCTTCTGTCGAGGGTGATGGAGGACGATTGTATTGTATTGTATATCACACATTACCAAATGCATGGATTGCAGAATGTAATTTTCGTAATAAAATAAAATAGAAATAATTAATAGCATCAACATCGTACAAGGGCGTAAAATAACTATTTAAAGGGGACATAGAAAGTAGAAAATTTGAATTAATGCTTCTTTCCAAAGATTCGGCCAAAAATAGATTACAAAAACGATGTCCGTAATAATATAGCTAAATATAAAAATATATCTAATATAACATCCTAAAAAACTGTAATTATTTCAGGCCTTGAATATTTCGCTGAGGACGTACGTGTTTGGGGCGTCGCGAAGAATTGTAGCACGTGTGCATAACAAATCAGCTTTTTCTTCGTTTCATCCGCCCTGGGATCCATTCTCCTTTGCATCTGCTCCATAACTAGCGGAAAACATGGCCTGTAATAGACCATGGACTCCTGTGCCGTTTCTCATCTCTTTCCAAGACTGGGAACCTCGCCTGCACGTAGATGCTTAAAACCCTTAAGTGAAATCTGAAATCGAGGTTGTAAATTAATAATGATCCCAAACGGTCCAACTAAGATGATGATAACGTTGTCCATGGCGTTTGTAATAAATCAGTCTCGCATGGGTGTGTGGACAAAGCAGATTTCCCACGTGCTGGCATGACACACTACTGACATCATCTCACCAAATATTCTCTATTTCCAAATAAAAATCCGATGAGCAAAAGTGGGCGGTCAATAAAATCTTAATTGATAACGCCATCAGGCTACGTATTTGCATCTATTCCATCAAGTGAATATCTGTTGAAAACTATACTGGGTATCCCCCTTTAAACCACACCCCCTTCTCCCTTACCAATAGCAGTTAACAAATCTTTAGTTTTACTTGAAACGCTTATGGATTGAGTTTGGTATCGATCAATCGAAAATTGCGACCCCTTGAGCAGAAATAAACAAGTATATATTAAGTTTTGAACCTGAATCTTTGGTGATTCGAAGGCAATTTTCGAAAATTACGTAGTGAACACAACCTCAATAACTGATGTCATAAAAGGTGAATCTGCTAAAAAAGGGAGGAAGGTGAGGAAGGAGTATGAAAGCACCTGGAGTGCTTGAGGAGTTACCGGAAATGAAATTTCTCGGGGACTTCCTTAAACTTTTCCAATACATCTCCAGAATCCTCCTTTTAAGATGATCTGGTCCGATTTCAGCCGTTAGCGAACTTGATCTTTAGTTCTACATAAAACGTTTAATATCAGTTTTGGTAGCTATCTAACAAAAATTGCAACCGCTAGGGCATTAACACACATAATATATATATATATATATATATATATATATATATATATATATATATATATAAGTGTTTGTGAGTGTGTACGAATATATTGTTTTGAACTTACCTCATTTTCGTCATCACCTGGGTAGGATCGAGGGGCATTTGAAGACATTTTTCGAAAATCGCGTCAGGAGTACAACCTCAATAAAGGGCAAACTTTTAGCAGATTTCCCTTAAGGGGATTGAGTTCGTACTCATGACGCGATTTTCGAAATATTTCTTCAAATGTCCATCGATCCTACCTAGAAGATATCAAAAATGAAGTCCGTTCAAAACTGTATATATATTTGTCTGTTACCGCGCTAGCGGTCACAATTATTGTTTAATCGTTACCAAACATGATATTTAGTCATTTAATGTAAAAAGAAATATCAAGTTTGTTATCGGCTGAAATCGGACCAGGAGGAGGGAGGGTTTAGAGGGGAGGAATTTCGAAAATTCGAAATGTCTCTGTTACTGTACGTCGGATCGAAACATTGTATAGAAACAGTCTTATTGAAAATTAAATATACTATAAATATTGACCTATACATAATTTCCGTGTAATGAGTATTAACCAAGATATTTGGATTTTATAGTTTTACGCTTTCAGTAAACCCCACTCCTACTAGTGTCATATCAACAGTAAGCTGTTATATCATGAACCACTTCATTGCAACGTTAAATACAAATATTGTTTTCAACAAAGCTTAATTATACGAGATACAAACAAATACGTTCTGTTGACCCCCCTCCTTTCTTTTGTTCTTGTATTCCTAAAATCTGATTGATTGAGATAGAAATTATTCTCATTCATTGCAAATTACTCCACTAGGTATAGTAAATAGTTTTCAATAAAATTAATATGTTGTATTCAGATATATTTCATTAATTGTTCATCTTTCCGGTCTAGAATAATTCTATCTATTCAGCGCTGCGAAGTTGGCTGCCCTGTTTGTTTACAATTCAGACGCTTTCTGTTATAGATATTATTAACATGTAAATTTACAGAATGATTTCGTATCACCGTTTGTATTTATTAGCTTAACATTCACGGTGGTGTTACCAGTATGTAGATTTATCTGTTGTAAGCTTCCCGTGGGAATTCTGCTTAGTTTACGCAGACCCTACGTGGCGTACTTTTGAAATAAGGGAGTGAGGAGAGAGTATTAGCACAAATACTACTTGTCACTCCAATCAAGTTCATTAATTCGGAGATGCTTCTGATCCGACATCCATCCCTCACTCTCACAAAACAATACATATTTCTTAGACACCTTTACTCGCAGCTATGGGAGCTGTCTAGGTTCCCTTGGCGGGCGAGAGTCCACCCTTAATAGCTGTATTAAGACTCAAGATAATAGACTTCATACAGGAAAGCGGGAATGAAATTAAATGCTCCATGCTTCGTACAGCCATGGCTTCACAACAATTATAGTATTACGAGCAATTAAAGCTATGGCCATTTTAGAGCTTAGTTCTTACGAATATAATTTAATAGCGCCATCAAATGACTTTATACATCCTAGAAGCTACGCTGCTGGAGGTACCCAAAGCAAGGGTGAGCAACCTTTTTAATCAACGGGACAGTTTAAATTTTTTTGGCGGGCCGCACATAAAGTATCACTTATTAATAATTTACAAAACTTTATTTATAATAAACATTAGAATAAAACATATAAAAATTAAAAATTAAGTAATGATTTTGTATACAAATTTTAATGCAAAATAAAAACAAACAATAAAGGAACAATAGCCAAATTTACAGTAAATTTCTAATAAAACATTTGGCACTGTTTTTTCGGTACTAGCTAATCAATATCAGCCGGAATTGATGAAGTAGCTACACGCACGCAGCTTTCTAATCGTGCATCAATCAGTCTTGATCGGTGGTCATTCTTGATTCATTTTGTGGTCGAAAATAATTGTTCGCAAACACACCTACTTCCGAACAGAGACATCATTTGCTTTGCATTTTTCTTCAAAAGCGGAAATTTCTCAGGGCTCACATCGATTTATAATTATTTTCGTGGTTTACTGGGAAAAATACATTTTTTAAATCGTATTTAAAAGTCTTCGGGAACTGTATCCTCATCGATATTAAATGGCGAGACCATTTTGATGGAAACCGCTGTCTTCTCAGCTTTGAACATTTGGAATCGTTACTGAAATTCGTTGATTAAAATGTATATATATTTTAAGCGTATTTTAGCAGATTTCCCTTAAGAGAAATCAGCTATTGAGGTCGTACTCATGACGCGATTTTCAAAATATTTCTTCAAATGTCCATCGATCCTACCCAGGAGATGACGAAAATGAGGTCCGTTCAAAACTATATATATATATATATATTCATTTCCTTATAGCTGTAGGGTGAATTGATTTATCGGTGGCATCCCAAGGAAAACAGCATAACATAGAACGGTTAGTTGTTTTTACTGGCGTGACTCTCAATTATATAAGGTCCGAAAGGTTGGACCATTATGGAGCTAAATTATGTATATTGCCCATGAATTTCATGTAACGGCATCATCAAATTACAACATTACGAACTTTATGTTCTACCCCAAAGAGCTCCGAATAATTAATGAACATATATTACTCTTGTGGCGCAGAGCCAATGTATCCTCCTTTACCAGGTCATTCATTCATTGCCTTCAGGTTGGCGGCTATTTGAAGCAGCTGCTCCAACAATTGTTTTATCAGATGCCCGTTGTTCATAGCCTATCTGGGAGATGAGAAAGAATATCAGACTCGCGACGTCTATATAAACCACGAGCATTTCCCACGCACTGGAATACGCTGATCATCTATGTCAATCTATTTTAGCAGTTGTCCGTTAAGGGAAATCGGCTATTGAGGTTGTTTGATCTTTACGAAACTCGACTTGTTGTGTACCACATTTTTTAGCAGATTTCCGTTAAGGGAAATCAGCTATTGCGGTTGTATTCATGACGGAATTTTCGAAATTTTTCTTCAAATGCCCATCGATCCTACCTAGTAGATGACGAAAATGAGGTCCGTTCAAAACTGTGTGTATATATATATTTTGGTCTGTTACCGCTCTAGCGGTCGCATTTTTTGTTTGATCGTTACCAAACTCGATATTAAGTAGTTTTATGTAAAAAGAAAGATCAAGTTCGTTAACGGCTGAAATCGGACAAGTGAGAGGGGGGGTTTAGAGGGGAGGATTTTCGTTACTATACTTCGGATCGAAAAATTGTACAGAATCAATCTAATTGCAAATTAAATGTACTACAAATATTGTTATATACATCTTTCTCTATCTTGAATATTAACCGAGATATTTGCATTTTTATTAAATCTGAGCGGCAAACGGACGAGTGACTTTCCCGCCAAAAGCTAGTTCTGCCGTTTCCTTAACTGCTTTGCTCTCGTGAAATTTCTCTATTGTAAAACTTCACGTAGGAAATCTGCTTAGTTTACGCAGCCCCTGCTTTTTGTAAAAAAGTTCATTAATGGCAGAAATTGGACAAGTGAGGGCTATTGCCGGAAATCGGACGTGGAATACTGGGAGTATACAGGGGGAAAATTCAAAATAGAATTTATAGAACCAATCTTGCTAATCTGTTTAGACGGGGAATTTTGAAAATTTGAAATATCTCCGATACTAAAAGTCGGTCCGAATAATTCTATATAAACAAAGTTATTGCAAATTAAATTACCTATAAATGTTGTTATATAAATATTTTCTCTATCATAAATATTAACAAAGATTTAGATTTTTTTAGTTTTCATCCTTAAGAAAACCCCCACTCCATATTAACAATTAGCTGTTATACCAGGAACTAGTTTAATCTAAGCTTATATACCAAATATTCTTTTCAAGAGACTTTTATTGTGTTAAATACATGCAAATTGGTTGTGCGATGACGCCATCATTAAGATTCTTGATTCGAAAATGTTTATTTGATTTATACCATATTCAATATTTGACAATTTCTGTCAACATTAAAGATCATATTTGCTATTGGCAGAAATCGGCTATGGAATATTGGGGATACATCCCCATAGAGGGGGATTCGAAAGTTCAAAATTATTCCGTTCTTATGAGAGAGATCGTAAAATGATATAGAATTAATCTTGTTAATTTGTTGACGATCTATAACTGAAAATTACTATTCGTTATTTCAGTATTTCTTGTTTTCAGCCTTCAGTAACCCCCCACCTTCTACTCATCTGTTTTTTTAAACAGAAATAGGGCAAATGTGGTGAGATGAAATCACAAGTGTGTTATACCAACAGGTAGGATGCTGCTTAGTATTCGCAGCCCGACGTTGTGACAGACGTTTTAGCTTTTTCGAAGTAAGGCATATTTTCAGATTTCAACGGAATTATACGTTTTGAACATCCTTTAACAGATTGTTAGTGAGTTAGGTGAGATGTATTTATGTATTTTTCATTACTCTAAAAAGGGTTTCGTTATCAAAAAACCTAAGAATGTTGAAATTCCATATTTGGGTTTTGTATAATATCTAGTAGACCTCCCCCATTTGATCGTAATCAACTGAAAGGGAAGGGAATTTTTGTTTACAGAAGGGCAGAAATAAAATATTGCTAACTTGTCTGTACTATACAAGCTACTACTAAAACCAATATGAACATACGGAATAGAAGTGTGGGCTACAGCAAAACCGTCAAACATCAGACGCATCCAGACTTTCCAATCCAAAGTCCTGCGCACCATAGTAGATGCTCCATATTATGTTACAAACCACACTCTCCATAAAGATCTTAATATCACATTTGTAAAGCATCTAATTCCCTTAAGATTCAGAAAAATCCACAGCAGGCTATCCAATCATCCTAATCCAGAAGTCCTAGCCCTTTCCAGTACCACTCATCCATATTCCCCTCCACGGCGCCTCAAGAGACAATGGCCCAGAGATCTCCTATAGAAGTGTAAAGTGAAGTGATAGCAGTGGCTATTTTCTTATCAAGTGCCATTCCTCCTTAGCTCTTGACTTCCTTGCCAGGCAGGGTACTGCTCTCATTGTGGTGAAGGGGTGTAGCTTCTGTCAAGAGTGATGGAGGAACTATTGTATTGTACATATCACACAGTACCAAATTCATTTAAATGCAGACTGTAATATTATTAAGAAAATATAGACTTATCTGTACATATTAAAAATACAAAAAAACGTGCAGGGACTTTTTTTAAAAAAAAAGCGTTTTGGTTTTTTTAGTTTAATAGTAGTCGTGTTGTGCCCACATCTGATAATAAAAGGTTTTCATTGAGGGAAATCGGCTGTTGAGGTTGCTCTCAAACGCTATGTTCGATATGTTTCTACAAATGTCCATCAATCCTACCCCAGGAGTTGCGTGATGGAAATGAGGTCCGTTCAAAACTGCAGGTCCTATATATTCGTCTGGTACAGTTCTAGAGGTGGTAATTTTTGTTTGATCGTTACCAAACTCAATATATAAGCGTTTCATGTAAAACTAAAGATTTCGATAAGGACTGTAAGTGGGCCAGAATACGATAAAATCCAAACTTAAAAATATTTCTTATCTTGTTGAAAATTTGATTGTCTATAAATGCTCTTCTACGTTATGTGTTTGGGACTAGAGAGCAGTAGGTGAGATGTGATCAGCAGTGTGTCGTACTAGCAAGTAGGAAATCTGCTTAGTTTACCAAGACTCCACGTGGATTTTATTTTTTATGGGTATTTATGAGTCTTGATGCTTGACAATAATTCTTGATTGAAAATTACATTCAAAATCTGGCTCAAAACGACTCGGTTCCAGTGAATCAGTGTTTTTAATCTGCATTTTAATATATAAGTGAGTCACAAGGAAGGATAACAATTAATTTAATGAAAAGGAGCTATTAAGGTAAATCGTACTTTGGCATAATGAGTTTGGCCGGATGTCGTTGGGCTGGATTATTGGGGGCTTTAATGTTTATTGCTTCCCGGCCCATCATCTGTTCGCCAAGAGGGAGGGAGGCAGCTGATCCAATTTTTACGAGTTGAGGATGCCTGCTTTAATGAGATGGGGCGGTGTTTAGAAGGTGGGCTCAGCTAAAATGAAATAGAATTTATTTATTTACATTAAGCGTTAAAAAGTAAAGCCCGACTCGGGGTGGGGTGGGGGTTAAATTTTCATATACAGTGTTGCCCTAGTTTTCTTACCACCACCCTTAAAATCTACAACCGTTTTAATGCAAGGCTGAGACCTTGGTGTGCCATAATTTTGACATCTGAAGAATTTTTTCAGTCCACATTCAACCTCATAACCGTCTCCAGTACTTCGCCGGCCACCATAACTTTTGGAATTTACAATAGAAAGCCATGGTTTTTATGACGGATTTTAATAGACAATCCAATTCTAAAAACGTCCGTCACGCAGGGGCTGCGTAAAATAAGCGTAATTTCCCACGCGAATAAATAAATAATAAATAATAATAAATAAATAAATATACATACACGTGAATGTTCAGTGAATAAATACAAACGGTAACGAGAAATCTGTCAGTCAATTTACAATACAAGTTAATAATCTCTACAACGGAAATCTGCTGAATTGTAAACAAACAGGCCAGCCAACCTTGTAGCGCTGAATAGATAGATAGAGCGGGAAAGACAAACAATTAATGAAATATATCTGAATATAACCCATTAACTTTATTGAAAACAATTTACTAAAGCTAGTGCTGTAATTTGTAATGAATTAGAACCGGTTTTTCCCAATCACTCAAATTTTAGTAATCCAAGAACAAAGCAAACGGGGGCGGGCCAACCGAATGTATCAGCATATATCTCAAAGTAAAAGTTCAATGAAAACCATATTTTGTATTTAACCTTGTACTGAAGTGGTTCATAATACAACAGCTTATTGTTAATATGACATTAGTAGAAGTGGGGGTTTTCTGAAGGCTCAAAATTATAAAATACAAATATCTCGGTTAATATTCAAGATAGAGAATACAACAAGAGAGTATAACAATATTTATAGTAAATTTAATTTGCAATAACATTGGCTCGATACAGGTTTTCGATCCCACGTGTAGTAACGGAGATATTTCTCATTTTCGAATACCCTCTCCTCTAAAACCTCCCTCCCACTTGTCCGATTTTCCCCATAGTCCCAGAGAAGAAATTTTTCGAAATCGCGTCTTGAGTACGACCTCAATAGCTGACTTCCTTTCTAAGGGAAATCTACTAAAACGAGTTTATATCGGTGAATTTCTTGATTTCACGCATTCTTCAGCCGTAAAATACCAAAAAGACGTTTTTTAACACAAATAATTATCTCAGAAAAGGTACATTTTATTGAAAAATGCTTCGACAAAATTATCTATGAAACAAGACTACGGGATGTGGATTAAAGGGTCTTTTCTACTTTAGGTACGCCAGTTACTTCTGACGAAGTTCAGTGATTTAGTTTAATACTATGTTACTATCATTGTATAACATATGTTGTTTATTTAAGAAAAAAATTCAACTTGTAAGTAACCTTTATTCACCAAAAAAAAAAAAAAAAAAAAAAAAAAACAGTTAAGCTCCTATAGAAGGGTGCATAACAATATTTCATTTGGGTGGCCAATAATTTTTAGCAGATTTCCCTTAAGGGGAATCAGCTATTGAGGTTGTACTCATGATGCGATTTTCGAAATTTTTCTTCAAATGTCCATCGATCCTACCCAGGGGATGACGAAAATGAGGTCCGTTCAAAACTGTATATATATATATATATATATATATATTTTATATTTGTCTGTTACCGCTCGCAATTTTTTTCGGTACCAAACTCGATATTTAGTCGTTTTATGTAAAAAGAAAGATCAAGTTCGTTAACGGCTGAAATCGGACCAGTGGGAGGGGGGGTTTAGAGGGGAGGATTTTCGAAAATTCGATATATCTCCGTTACTATACGTCGGATTGAAAAATTGTACAGAATTAATCTTATTGCAAATTAAATTTACTATAAATATTGTTATATACATTTATTCCCTATCTTGAATATTAACCGAGATATTTGCATTTTTATGAAATTTGGGCCGATAACGGATTTTTGAATTTCCCGCGAAAAGCTAGTTCGGCCCTTTGCCGTCAACGTTTGGCTCTCCTATGGAGATTTCTCTACTGTATAACGTCACGTGGGAAATCTGCTTAGTTTACGCAGCCCCTGCGTGACGGACTTTTAATAGATTTTAGTAGACATTCAAATAAGTCTTGCTTTTCATAACGTCTTCTCCAAACAAATTTACACAAATAAGAGTCAAGGTGACTTCCCCTAGTCCCACATTCAATCTTATTCCTTCTCTTGAAGCTGGTCCAAAGCGTCTTTTGTCTTCCGACAAAATTTAGTTGTGGCACAGCAAATGGCCCTTGCTTAATGTATGGCCCTTGTTTTGTATGTTAATGATAATCTGCATTTATTAAACCTTGTTGCGCAATAGCCTTCCACTACTTTCCTCTACTAATAACTCCTAGTAGGTAATATATAGATCATATGGACGTATAATGACTGTTATTGCAAAAAGTAATCATATTACTAGAAAAAGTAACTGGCGTACCTAAAGTAGAAAAGACGCAGAATAAATTCTGAAATCAAAAAAAGTCCGTCACGCAGGGGCTCAGTAAACTAAGCAGATTTCCCTTGTGAAGTTTAGCAATAGGTAAATCTATGTACTGGCAAAAAAACACCACCGTGAATATTGAGTGAATAAATACCAACAATAACAAGAAACCTCCCGACCAAAAGGGTCTGAAATGAAAACAAACAGGTCTGCCAAACTCATGCCGGAAAGAAAAACAATTACTGATTATATTAGAATATGACATATTGATTTTTTTTTGAAAACTATATACTATATCTAGTACTGTAATTTATAATATCAATCAAATTTTAGTAGTCTAAGAACTTAACGCGAGGGGGGGGGGAGGGAGGGGTCAATAGAACATATTTGGTATTTAACCTTCGAATAATGTGGTTTATTATATAGCGCAGTATTTTTTATGTCACATGTGTAGAAGTGGGAGTTTGCTGAAGGCTGAAAACTGGAAAATCCAAATATCACGAATATTCAAGATTGAGAATAAATATATATCACAATATTTATAGTACATTTAATTTGCAATAAGATTGATTCTATCTATACCTTTTTTCGATCCGACGTATAACCCTGCCCCCCTCCCCCTGGTCCGATTTCAGCCATTAACGAACTTCATCTTTCGTCTTACATAAAACGCCTAAATATCGAGTTTGGTAACGATCAAACAATAACTTCGACCACTAGAGCGGTAACAGAAAAATAAATAAATAAATAAATAAATAAATATATATATATATAATTTTGAACGGACCTAATTTTCGTCATCTCCTGGGAAGGCTCGATGGACATTAGAAGAAATGTTTCGAAAATCGCGTCATGAGTACGACCTCAATAGCTGATTTCCCTTAAGGGAAGTCTGCTAAAAACGTTTACATGGTCCGCAATATAGAGATAGATGGTTTCAAAGGACAATTACAGTACATCCAATTACAAACACTCCAAGCGTTCTAACTAATTGCAATTACTAACTTCAATTGCAGTAGCTGTAATTGAGTCTAGCAATTTCAATTACTTCTAGCCAGCAAGAAATTGAAATCACAATTAGAATTGCCTCTAAATGAATTACAAATAAGTGTAATTGCAGTGAGAGTAATTCAATTACAAATTTTTACAAAGTCCGTCACGAGGGGTCAGCGGACTAACTAAGCGGATTTGCCACGCACCGCTCTTTCACAAATGAAATCTCTCATTTTATTTTCCCTTGAGGGAAATCAGCTGTTGAGGTCATACTAGTGACGTGATTTTTGAAATATTTGCTCAAATGTCCATCGATCCTAGCCAGGAGATGTCGAAAACGTCCGTCACGCAGGGGCTCCGTAAACTAAGCAGATTTCCCACGTGATGTTTTACAATAGAGGAATTTCACGAGTGCCGAGCAGTTAAGGAAACAGCCGAACTTGCTTTTGGTGGGAAAGTTACTCGTCCGTTAGGAGCCCAGATTTAATAAAAATGCAAATATCTCGGTTAATATTCAAGATAGAGAATAAATGTATATAACAATATTTATAGTAAATTTAATTTACAATAAGATTGATTCTGTACAATTTTTCTATCCGACGTATAGTAACGGAGATATTTCGAATTTTCGAAAATCCTCCCCTCTAAACCCCTCCTCCCACTGGTCCGATTTCAGCTTTTAACGAACTCGATCTTTCTTTTTACATAAAACGAATAAATATCGAGTTTGGTAGCGATCAAACAAAAATTGCGACCGCTAGAGCGGTAACAGACAAATATATATATATATATATATATATATATTCAAATAAAGGGTTAGAACCGCCAATATAAATGATATTATTGTCATACCTCTCGGTGGAGACCGTCGTCGTTGGCTGATGGTTGAGTATATATTCAAAATAAAGGAGTTAGAACCGCCAATATAAATGATATTATTGTAATACCTCCCGGGTGGAGACCGTCGTCGTTGGTGATGGTTGTAGTACCGCTGGCAAGCGTGCTTTCGAATGCGATGGCTTTCTGACTTCCAAGCCATCATCTTGTTTGATAGTGTATGAGTTTACTGAGTTGCTTGTCCGTCAGTCAGTGGGTTTTATGCTCTGTTGTTCACCGTATTAGTTGTTTACGTTTAGTCCAGATCTGTTTTACTTACCATTAAGACCAGTAAGATCACAACGAGGGATGTTGATGTTCAGGTAAATTGTTTTCGTGTAGTGGGTTGTTTACGTATTGAATCGAGATCTGTTTACTTACCACTCAGATCTGTCAACACGTAAACAACCCACTGTTGTTAGTGTTCAGGTAAAATGTTATGTGGAGGGATGTGTTAATCGTTTGTTGGAACTGTTTACTTACCCATTCAGATCTGTCAAACGAGGTGCGTTATAGACTAGTGTTTCTCAGGTAAATTTCGTGTATCGATAGTGTTGTTTATTGTCCTCATCCGGAAGATTGTTTACACTTCTAGTGTCAGATCTGTAACACGTATATCAACCACTGTAGTTAGTGTTCAGGTAAAAATGTTATGTGGTGGGTTGTTAACGTTTGTTTTTTATATATTATTCACTTATTTTTTGGATCTGTTACTTACCATTCAGATCTGTCAAACGAGTGCGTGTAGATAGTGTTCAGGTAATTGTTATCGTGTAGTGGGTCATTGTCATCATCCGTGTGGGTGTTTACTTTCTAGTTTAATGTATATGGTGGTATGGTGTAATACATTTTATGACAGGTAGATATGGTGTAATGTATTATTTGTGTAATACGGGTATAATGTAAGAACATTGTTTTAAAAATTAAAAAATATCATGTAATCATGAAAAAAATGAATAATAAATGATTAAGTCTATAATGTTACTATTTGGAAACTACTGCGTCGTCGCTTTATCCTGATGGTAATCCTGGGTGTGTTCGCTGGTTGGTCGTCTTCCGTTTATTATTCCTTTTAAGAAGTTGTAGTGAGTCTGAAGATCGTGTCCGAAACTAGTGTTGAGCTGTTCATTGATGATGTCTCGTTGCAATGTCCGTGTTTGTTTATATTCCATATTCTCTAGTATATCCTGCTGTGCTCGTCGGCCTTTAGTTTGTCGGTGTAGAAGTTTCATGCTGTCGGTTTATAATCGTCGGGCCGTGGCAATGGTCGTTCAGATGGTTGGCGAAATTTGGAATCTCGTTTTGTTAGTCTGAACGAGCGGAATATTCGTCGCTTTATCATGTTGGTAATCCTGGGTGATTTTCGTCTGTTGGCGTCCTTCCGTTTATTATTCCTTTTTAAGAAGTTGTAGTGGTCCTGAAGATCGTGTCCCCGAACTAGTGTTGAGCTGTTTCATTGATGATGTCTCCGTGGAATGTCCGTTGTTGTATATCTCGCATATTCTCTAAGTATATCCAATCGTCGGCTTTCGTTTGTCGTGTAAGAAGTTTCACACACACACAATGCTGGTCTGTTATACTCGACGGGTCGTGGCAATGGTCCCCGTTCAAGTGGTTGCCTAAATTGGAATCTCTTTTGTTAAGTCTGAACGAGCGATATGTTCGGGGTATGCGCGTTTTACAATCTCCTTCCAGTTGTCCAATGTATGTGTTTGTTACAGCTGCACGTAGTTTATATACTCCGTTCATATTGAAGTGATTACTGTCTCGATGTCATTTATGAGCTTCTGCGTAGGTTGTTGTTTGGTTCTGAAACTAGTGTGAAGTCCTTCTTTCCGAAGTGCAGTTTGGGTGATTTTATATGTATCGGACCCGTTATGTGATTGCGTGGCTGTTTGGTGATTGCGTTTTCAAGCCGTTACAGTTTTGCTCGCTTCTGCTTGGCGTTACTATTATTTTCATGTGTACTTATCGATCGAGTGTCGTTTGTAGCCGTTATTGTAGGCTAATTTCGGTGTGATTGTATTCAACTCCTTGTCGTATTTTTTCTTTTTGAGAGCGGAAGGGTATGTAGTCTGTGTAAGCATGTGGCAAATGCCAGCTAGTTTGGTGTTGAGTTGGGATGTTTTTGAAGTGGCGTGTATTGTTGATCCGTGGCTGAGGTTTTCTATAATGCCGTACTCCAATCTGTCAGTTTTCCTGGTAATCATGAGGTCAAGGAAGATTAGTGGTTATGTGATTGTTTTCAGGCTGCCATGGTGTAGCACGTAAGTTGGGGTGGAGTTTATTACTACGTTCATTTGAAAGATGTCCTTGTTCTCGATGTCATTTATGAGCTTTGCCGAAGGTTGTTGTTGGTTCTGAACGTAGTGTAACTCCCGTTGAATTCTTTCCTTAGTGCGTTTGTGATTTTATATGTATCAGGACCCGTGTATGTGATTGCGTGGCGTTTGGTGATTGGGTTCAGCCGAAGGCTCGCGTCTGCTTGCGTTACTAGTTATTTTCTTGTGTAACTTATCGATCGGTGTGTCGTTTGTAGCGTTATTGTAGGCTATTTCGTGTTTTGTGTTCAACTCTTGTCGGAGTTTTCTTTTGAGAGCGGAAGGGTATGTAGTCTGTGTAGCATGTGGGAAATGCAGCTAGTTTGTGTGAGTTGGATGGTTTGAAGTGGCGTGTAATTGTTGTATCCGTGGCTGTAGGTTTTCTATATATGCCGTACTTCCAATCTGTCAGTTTTCCTGGTATCATGAGGTTAAGGAAGTTTTGTGTTCCTTCGTTTTCAGGTCATGGTGTAGCGTATGTTGGGTGGAGTTTTATTGAGGTCTATCAAATTCCCGTTGTGTCATTGTTTCCCCGATGCAAAAGGTGTCATCTACAAATCTGAAATATCTTGTAATTTGATTTGATGTTTATCCATGGAGTTTTTTCTATGTGCGTATTCTTCGATGTGTTGAAATAATCTCGATTTGTTGATATAAATAAATTTCCCGTAGTATAGAAAGAAGTGGGATTTCCCCATTCCGAGACCGTCTGTGGGTATATATATCTCGTTGTTGAAGCGGAAGTTTCCCCATTCCTGAGACCGTCTGTGGGAATATATATCTCGTTTGTTGAAGCGGAAGGTAATTTCTGTTTCAGCCACTGTCTTCGTCAGGTCAGCTGTTTCAGCACTGTCCTTCGTCAGTCAGCGATTTCCCTGATGTAGTAAGTCGCTGAGTCGCTGAGTTCCTGTAGTGAGAATGTCGATGGTTTTCTTGCACTGGTATAGATGGTATAGGTCTTGAACTGGTTATAGATGGGTACCACTAGGTCTTGTTTTTGAGTCGAACGACACTAGTCTTGTTCGTTCTGAGATCCGTACACCTGCGAGTTTGTTCACATGTTCTGTGGTGTTCTTGATTTGTGTACGTGTTCGGTATAGGATGCATGTGTCTCTTAGTATAGCTGTGATTTGTTTTGCGAGTTTTTATGGCAGGCGCTGGTCTGTAGTTGACTACTGGTCCATGGGTGCCGTTGGGTTTGGTTGTATCTTGGGTGAGCTATTCAGTATAGGTGGTCCTGGATTCATGTTCAAGTATATTTAGTGATTGTTGCCTATAATGTTGTGCAGCGTTTGAGTGCGTCACGTACTTGTCTCTGGTTGGGCATCTGTTGGGTCTGTTTCCTTTGCGACTGCAGTTGGTGTCCTTGATGAACTGGAGGGTTTTGCCGACGTAATCTGGTGTGGTCATGATTACCGTAGCGTTGCCTTGTCAAGCTTTAGTACCACGAGCTTGTCGCTTCCGTAATTTGGTTTTTAGTGCTTTCGCGTTTTGGTTTTCGGTTGAGTAGATGGTGGTTCCCTCCGATGTTGTTGGTGGTGTTTTCTAGATATCTGCTATTCTGTGTCTTATCTCTCCTGTTTGTGGTTGCGTTAGATAGGTGATGGCGTTTTCTGCGTCGATTTATGATGGTTTTCAAGTGTCTCTCTTCTGCTGGTGCTGTGCATTCCAAGTTCTGTTGAGTCTTGATTTTCCAGGATTTGGTCTCGTTTTCCGTGAACGAAGTATCCGTGAGATTGACAACCTGTTGTGAAAAATGAGAAACTCTGTTGGGTTTAGCCGTGCCGTTTGTCTGTTTGTTCGTGAGTGTTTCCATTTTTCTGTGCATTTTTATCGTTTTGGCTGTCATTGTCCGTTGGACTTTCTCGTGTAAGTAAGTTGAGAATGGATGGATATTTTGGTTATGGTTCAAGCGAGTGAGTAGTCAGTAGCTTGTAGGGTGTAATTTGTAGATGGTCGTGGGTCAGTCGGTCTTTCTTGATATACAGATGATCGTATCCTGTACTGATCCAGCGCTTTTGTGCGTCAGTTTTAGTCTTGATGTGCGGCGTAAGTGTTAGTTCTTGATCTGTACGGTTGCAGTATCGTGGGGTGACGTGGTTAGTTTAGGCACTGTTTGTTGATATCGTATGTTGCTATTGTCTTGTGTAATTGTATGGTTTTATTTAGTCAAGTATCGTCAAACAATACCTTAGCCTGATGGATGTGTCTGGTAATTCAATTAAAGGGTTAGAACGCCTATGTATCATTTATATTGGCGGTTCTAACCCTAAGCTTATTTGAATTACCAGACACAGCCAGTCAGGCGTGTTCGGTAGAAGCACTGTGTCCTCTTAGTTTAGAATGTTGATTTGTTTTGCGAGTTTTATATGCAGGCGTGGTCTGTAGTTGACCTACTGGTCTCATGGGTGCGTTGGGTTTGTGTACTTGGGTGAGCCTCTCAGTATAGTGGTTCCTGGATACATGTTTCAAGTATCTATATGATTGTTGCCTATAATGTTGGTGGCAGCGTTTTGAGTTCGTCACGTACTGTCCTCTGGTAGGCATCTGTTGGGTCTTCCTTGCGTCTGCAGTTGGTGTCCTTGAATGAACTGGAGGGTTTTTGCCGACGTAAATCTGTGTGTCATGATTACCTAGCGTGGTGCCTTTGTCAGCTTTAGTACCACGAGCTGTTGTTCCGTAATTTGGTTTTTATGCTTTCGCCGTTTTGTTTTTCGTTGTGAGTAGAATGGTGGTTCCACGATTTTGTTGGTGGTGTTTTCTAGAATATCTGCTATTATTCAGTGTCTAATCCTCTCCTGTTTTGTGTTGCGGTAGATAGGTGATGCGTTTTCTGCCGTCGACTATCTTGGTTTCAAGTGTCTCTCTTCTGCAGGTGCTGTGTAAAGCATGTTGTGCTTGAGGTCCTTTCCAGTAGTTTGGTCTCGTTTCCGTGAACGAAGTATCCGTGAGATTGACACCCTGTTGTGAAAATGAGAAACTCTGTTGGGTTTAGCCGTGCCGTTGTCTGTTTGTTCGTGAAGTGTTTTCAATTTTTCTGGTGCATTTTATCGTATTTTGGCTTCATTGTCCGTTGGACTTTCTCGTGTAAGTAAGTTGAGAATGGCTGGAAATATTGTATAGGTTCAAGCGAGAGAGCTCTAAGTCGTAGTTTTGTAAGTGTAATTTGTATAAATATGGTCGTGGTTCAGTCGGTCTTTCTTGATATACAGTGATCGTATCTCTGGTCCTGATCCAGCGCTTTTGTGCGTCAGTTTTAGTCCTTGTTCGGCGTAAGTGTTAGTCCTGATCTGTACGGTTGCGTATCGTGGGTGACGTGGTTAGTTAGTCACTGTTTGTTGAAACGTATGTTGCCTTGTCTTGTTGTAATTGTATGGTTTTATTAGTAAGTCCTCGTCAACAATAAGGTATTAGTTGACGAGACTTACTATTAAAAACAATACAATTAAACAAGGACAATTGCCAAATACGTTTTCAAACAAAACAGTGCCTAATAACCACGTCACCCCTCGTTACGCACGTACAGCTCAAGACTAACAACTCTTAAGCCGCACACATGACTAAACTAGCACAAAAAGCGCTGGTCAGGACAGAGATACGATCACTGTATATCTAGAATGACCGACTGAACCACGACTCTACAATATTAACACCTACAAGCTACTGACTTACTGGCCACTCGTGGTCTTGAATTCAAATATAGGTTATTTTCCAGCCGCCAAGATCATTTATAATTTCGGTTCTAACCTTTATTTGAATACCAGACACACCAGTCAGGCTAAGGATTAGTTGACGAGACTTACTAATAAACCATACAATTACACAAGACAATTGCCAACAGTACGTTTCAACAAACAGTGCCTACCTAACCACGTCACCCCACGATACGCAACCGTACAGAATCAAGACTAACGACTTACGCCCCACACAAGACTAAAACTGACGCACAAAACGCTGGATCAGGAACAGAGATACGATCACTGTATATCAAGAAAGACCGCGACTGAACCACGACATCTACAAATTACACCTAACAAGCTACTGACTTACTCACTCGCTTGAACCTATACAATATTTCCAGCCATTCTCAACTTACTTACACGAGAAAGTCCAACGGACAATGTCAGCCAAACATACGTAAAATGCACAGAAAAATGGAAACACTCACGAACAACAGACAAACGGCACGGTAAAACCCAACAGAGTTTTCTCATTTTTCACAACAGGGATGTCATCTCACGGATACTTTCGTTCACGAAAACGATGACCAAATCCCTGAAAAAGGACTCAAGCCAACCATGCACAGCACCAGCAGAAGAGAGACACTTGAAACCAACATAATCGACGCAGAAACGCCATCACCTATCTACCGCAATAAAAACACACAAAACAGGAGAGGATAAACACAGAATAGCAGATATTCTAGAAAAACACAACCAACAAACATCGAGGAAACCACCATCTACTCAACCGAAACAAAACTGGCGAAAGCACTAAAAACCAATTACGGAACGACAAGCACGTGTGTAACTAAGCTGACAAAGGCAACGCTACGGTAATCATGACCACACCAGATTACGTCGGCAAAACCCTCCAGTTCATAAGGACACCATCTGCAGTCGCAAAGACAGACCCCGACAAGTTCCAACGGACAATAGACAGCCAGTAAGTGACGCACGATCAAACCTGCATGCACAGATAAATGGAAGGCAACAATCACGACAACAAACAGACAAACGGCACGGCTAAAACCCAACAGAGTTTTCATATTCACAACAGGGTTGTCAATCTCTCACGGATACTTCGTTCTACGTGAAAACGAGACCCAAACTCCTGGAAAAAGGACTCAAGCCACAACATGACAGCACCAGCAGGAAGAGAGACACTTGAAACCCAACATAATCGACGCAGGGGGAAGAAACGCCTCACCAATCTACCGCAACCAAACAGGAGTGGATAAGACACAGAATAGGCTAAGATATTCTAGAAAACACCACCAAACCAAAACATCGAAGGAAAACCTCCTTCTACGTTCAACCGAAAAACAAAACGGCGAAGAGCACTAAAAAACCAAATTTCGGAACGACAAGCTCGTGGTAACTTAAAAAAAGCTGACAAAGGCAAAACGCGTACGGTAATCATGACACACCTGATTAACGTCGGCAAAACCCTCCAGTTCTTCAAGGACACCAACTGCAAGCGGCATAAGGGACGACCCAACAGATGCCTTCCCAGAGACAGTACGTGACGCACTCAAACGCTGCACAACATTATAGGCAAACATCACTTAGATACCTTGAAAATGAATCCAGACCACCTATACTGAGTGCTCAACCCAAGATACACAAACCCAACGCACCCTTGAGGACCAGTAGTCACTACAGACCAGCGCATGCAATAAAACTCGCCCAAAACAAATCACATCTATACTAAGAGACACAGTGCATCTACCGAACACGTACACAATCAAGACCACCACAGAACTTGGTGAAAACAACTCGCAGGTGTACGGATCTCAGATACGAAACAAGACTAGTGTCGTTCGACATCAAAGACCTATACCCATCTATACAGTGCAAGAAACCATCGACATTCTCACTACAGGACCTCAGCGACTTATACGATGATGGGGGGGTGGGGGGGAAAATAACCAATTTTTTTCAGGGGGGAAATCGCTGACCTGACCGAAGGACAGGGCTGAAACAGAATTACTTCCGCTTCAACAACGAGATATATATACCACAGGGACGGTTCTCGGAATGGGAAAATCCACTTTTCTATACTGTGAACATGATTTTATTCAACACGGACCACCTATACAGAGAGCTCAACCCCAAGATACACAAACCCAACGCACCCATGAGACCAGTATTCAACTACAGACCAGCCGCCTCAATAAACTCGCAAAACAAATCACATCTATACTAAGAGACACAGTGCATCTACCGAACACGTACACAATCAAGAACACTCAAGAACTTGTGAACAAACTCGCAGTGGTACGGATCTCAAACGAACAAACTAGTGTCCGTTGACATCAAAGACCTATACCCCTATACCAGTGCAGAAACCATCGACATTCTCACAACAGGACTCAGCGACTTATACGATTGATTGACTACATCAGGAAATCCGACCTGACGAGACAGTGCTGAAACAGAAATTACTTTCCGCTTCAACAACGAGATATAATACCCACAGACGGTCTCGGAATGGAAATCCCACTTCTTCTATACTTAACGGAAATATTATTCAACACCATCGAAGAGATTACGCACATAGATAAAAACTCTATGGATAACATCACTTACAAGATATTTTCAAGATATTGGTAGATGACACCCTTTTGCATCGTGGAAACAGAGGACATCAACGGATTTTTGAAAGACACAATCAACTCCACACCCAACATACCTACACCTTGGAGCCTAAAACGAAGGAACACTAAACACCTTGACCTCATGATTACCAGTAAAACAGACAGATTGGAGTTAGGCATATATAGAAAACCTACAGCCACGATACAACAATACACCCACTTCATACCATCCACTCACACAAACAGCTGCATTTGTAGATGACAAACTTTTGCATCGTGGAAACAGGATGACATTCAACGGGATTTGAAAGGTCTCAATAAACTCCACCCCAACATACGCTACACCATGGAGCCTGAAACGAAGGAACACTAAACTTCCTTGACCTCATGATTACCAGGAAAACTGACAGATTGAGTACGCGCATATATTAGAAAACCTACAGCCACGGATACAACAAATACCGCCCCTTCCAAACCATCCAACTCAACACTACATACCAAAACTAGCTGCATTTCGCCAATGCTACACAGACTACATACCCTTCCGCTCTCAAAAGAAAACTTACGACAAGGAGTTGAATAAATACACGAAATAGCCTACAATAACGGCCTACAAACGACACACGATCTGATTAAGTTTACACAAGAAAATAACTAGTAACGCCAAGCAAGACGCGAGCACTTCGGCTGAACCAATCACCAACGCCACGCAATTCACATACACGGGTCCTGTTACAAGATAAATCACAAACGCACTTCGGAAAGAAGGACTTCACACTACGTTCAGAACCAACAACAACCTACGCAGAAGCTCATAAATGACATCGAGAACATAGGACATCTTCAATATGAACGGAGTATATAAACTTACGTGCAGCTGTAACAACACATTACATTGGACAAAACTGGAAGGAGATTGAAAAAGCGATACACCGAACATATCCGCTCGTTCAGTACATAACAAAACGGAGTTTCCAATTTCGCCAACCACCTTGAACGACCATTGCCACGACCCGTAGAGTATAACGACAGCATGAAACTTCTACACCGACAAAACGAAAGGCGGGACGATTGGATATTTCTAGAGAAATGGAGATATAAAAACAACGAATTCTACGGAGGACATATCAATGAACAGCTCACACTAGTTCGGACACGATCTTCAGACCACTACAACTTTTTAAAAGGAATAATAAAGGAAGACGCCAACAGAGAAAATCACGACAAGATTTGAATACAATACACAAATAGCCTACAATAACGGCTACAAACGACACACGATCGATAAGTTTTACACAAGAAAATAACTAGTAACAGCCAAGCAAGACGCGAGCACTTCGCCGAACCAATCACCAAACGCCACGCAATCACATACACGGTCCTGATACATATAAAATCCACAAACCACTTCGGAAAGAAGGACTTCACAACTAACGTTATCAGAACCAACAACAACCTACGGTCAGAATCTCATAAATACATCGAGAACAAGGACATCCTTCAATATGAACGGAGTAATATAAACTTACTGCAGCTGTAACAACACATAACATTGGACAAACGTAAAGGATATTGAAAACGCGATACACGACATATCCGCTCGCTCAGCTAACAAACGAGATTCAATTTCGCCAACCACGCCAGAAACGACCATTGCCACGACCCGAAGGATTATAACCGACAGCAAATGAAACTTCTACACCGACAAACGAAAGGCCGACGATTGGATTATACTAGAGAATAGGAAGATATACAAACAACGACTACTTCAACGGAGACATCATCAATGAACACTCCAACACTAGTTCGGACACGATCTTCGACCACTACAACTTCTTAAAAGGAAAATAAACGGAAGACGCCAACAGAACGAAATCACCCAGGATTTTACCAACAGAAAAGCGACGACGCAGGTAAGTTACCATATAGTACTTAATCATTATTTATTCATTATTCTATGATACATAAGTTTTAATGATAATAACAATGACACAAATAATACATTATACCCGTTATCTACATATCATATGTAACATTACACCAACCCACCCTTATACATTAACACTAGAAATGTAAACACCCACACGGATGAGGACAATGACCCACTACACGATAACATTATACCAACAGATGAACACTAGTCCTACACGCCCCTCGTTTGAACAGATCTGTTCCAATAGTAAGTTAATATTTATTTATTCATTTTTCTATGATACATAATTTTTAAATGTATAATACAATGACACTAAATATTACATTATACCCGTATCTAAATATCTTATGTATTACACACATACACTTATACATTAACATAGAAATGTAAAAAACACCAACGGATGAGACAATGACCCATTCACGATTCAACAAAGTTACCTGAACACTAGTCTAAACGCAACTCCACCACATAACATTTTTACTGAACAACTACAAGCAGTGGGTTGTTTGACGATCTGACAGATCCTGAGTGGTAAGTAAACAGATCTCGCTTCAAAACGTAACGTACAACCCACTACCAACGAAAACAATTTACACTGAAGCAACAACATCCCTCGTGTGACAGATCTTAATGGTAAGTAAACGTGTTGACAGATTGGAGTGGACTAACGTAACACAGATCTACGGATTGAACAGAGTATACAACCCAATCCCTCTACACGAAACAATTTACCTGAACATCAACATCCCTCGTGTGACAGAGTTAATGGTAAGTTAAACAGTTCTGGACTAATCGTAAACAACTAATAACGGTGAACAGTGTCATAAAACCCACTGAACTGACGGACAAGCAACTCAGTACACTATCAAACAGGCTTGAAGATGATGCCATCGCCGAATGGAAAGCGGCTTGCCAGCGGTACTCAACCATCAGCCAACGACGACGGTCCCCACCGAGAGGTATGACAATTTAATATATATATATATATATATATATATATATATATATATATATATATATATATATATATATAAACTGCTCAAAAATGAATAGGGATATTGGTAGGTTGGTAGGTTTTGTGGTATTTATGGGGCCTAGCATTTTTTTTTTTAAATTATAAATATCATTAATATTTATTAGAAATTATTGTCTTTTCCCCCATAAAAAAGTAATTTAATTGAGGTCGATTCAATTAAAATTATTAGGTTAAGAAAAAAATAATCAATATCCCTATTCATTTTTGAGCAGTATATATATACCGTTTTGAATGGACATTTGAAGAAAAATTTCGAAAATTCCGTCATGAGTACAACATCAATAGCTGATTTCCCTTAAGGGAAATCTGCTAAAAATGAAAACCGTTCAAAATGTTATATATACATATATATTAGTCTGTTAACGCTCTAGCGGTCGTCATTTTTGTCTGATCATTACTAACTTAATATTTTAACGAATTATGCAAAAATAAAGATCAAGATCGTTAATGGCTGAAATCGGACAGTGGGAGGGGGGGTTAGAGAAGGAATTTCGAAACTTCAAAATATCTCCGTCATTATACGTTGGATCGAAAAATTCTATGGAACCAATCTACAGCCGACGCTATATAAATGTTTTATATACGATTTTGCATTATCTTGATTACACTGATAAACAAGCCATATGTATCTGGCATGATGTTCACTTTTTCTAATGCAGTTTTTCATGCTGATTACAGATCTGAAAACTGTTTTCTTTTTAATGCAACGCCAAATTCTCCCAATAACGCCGTTTGGGCTCTCTTTAAATCGCTCTAGTCCTGTTCTATTTTTTAAGGAGGTGGGAGCGGTGTCACTTTACTCTGTTAAGCGTGGCCTTGCATATGACATGTGACAAACATCAGAGATAAAATGCAGCCTGGTAGAAAAAGCGTCCTTCGTGTGCCGTTGGTTGAGCGTGAAAACGTTATTATGCCTCCACTTCATATAAAGCTGGGACTCATGAAGAACTTTGTGAAGGCACTAGACAACAAATCAGATTCTTTTCGGTACCTATCCTCCAATTTTCCAGAGTTGAGTTTTGCGAACGTGAAAGGAGGTGTGCGTTCATAAGTCCATAAACAAGGACAATCATTGCAGACAGTCACTTCGAAGACTTACTCAGCAATACTGAAAAAGATGCACGGTTGGCATTCATGTCTGTTGTAGCCAACTTCCTTGGAAATTATAAGTCTCCTGACTATGTAAATATTGTGCAGAAGTGCATTAGGGCGTACAGGTTGATGGGCTGCAACATGTCCCTGGAGATTCATCTCCTCGACTTGTTTCCCTAGAGCCTAGGTTCTGTCAGGGATGAACATGGCGAACATTTTCATCAGGCTATCGCTGTGATGGAGCCACGCTATCAGGGTCGATACAGTAGAGCAATGTTGGCTGACTACTGCATACTTCAGCCCCACATCCCAAATGCTCAGCACAAACGCAACTCTACAGCCAAGAAATTCAAACCGAACTAACTTTAAATTAAGGAACTTTATGTTATAACTATGTATTTTATATGTGTATTATACCTTAAAATAGATGATGATACTTAATTTATGTTAATTAGTACTCTATTCAGCGATACGTCCCTTACTCTAACTTGTCTGCGAGTTGTTTGCCTTGACACAATGTTAAACATATATAAATGGTTATCCGATATCTCAAAAATGTGGGTGATAGAGACAGACGGTTTGCATATTTTTAATCAGCATGCCTCAATGGTCTTAAAACATGTGTTGGATACCAAGATATCCCCCGAAAGTTGTTTTTTTGTTTATCAGTATTATTAACCGGGATGTTTTCATTTTTTTAGTTTTCGGCCTTCAGAAATGATTATTGAGTAATACCATTATTTGAACCTTCTTGGTAAATCTCTTACACATTGTCAAAATGTGAGTAATATAATCATAGAACAATGAAGAGTTTGGAAAATAGCCCTGGAAGGGAAGTCATAATACTTATTGGATGTAGATATAAAACAGAATAAAAGTAAAACGAAATGACCCAGAAACCGCAAAAGACTATACATGCCCATGTCCTTGATAGATGTCTTATTTATATGCCCATCCCATTTTTGGCAATGATGAGATCTCGGCCAAAGCAAAATAAATATTTTATGGTATATAATACAGTATAGCATATATATTACATGTGTGTGTGTGTGTGTGCGTGCGTGTGATATCGTATATAATACATATAAAGTATTATAGTATATTAAACATACAGGAAATAAATAACTCGCCAGTTTAAATGTTTTATAGTACACATGGCAGTATTTATAGTTATGACCCAGTTTGGTTTGAGGATGTTTGACGCCAGTTTTGAAAATCGCGTAGTCCTCAATATTACGATTTCCTTTAAGAGAAATCGGCTAAAAAAAAAAAAAAAAAAAAAAAAAAAAAAAAAATAAATAAAAATAAAACGACAGACGATAGTAACACGCCATTTTGTCACGCAAAGGGCAAATTTAGGGATCGTACATATTTCTGCAATCAATGGTTAAAAAAGTCATTGTACACTTCTGTTTCATGTACTTGCTGAATCGCTGGTATGTGGCTGCCATAAGGAACAGCGGGGGGGGGGAGGAGAGAAGGATATAAAAAATAAATAAATAAAATAAACAAAAATAACAAAGGACATCCCCGTAAGGGAAATTAACTATTGAGGTTGTACTCACTACGCGATTTTCGAAAATTTTCTTCAAGTATCCATAAATCCTATCTAGGTGATGACGAAAATGAGGTTCGTTCAAAACTATATAAAACATATTTGGACATTTCGAGCTCAGCCCTTTGTAAACCCCAATCATCCGATTTTCACTATAATTACGATTTTCAACATGATTAAATATCTGATGTACAGCTTACATTTTAGCATATTTCCCCTAAGGGAAATCAACTATTAAGGTCGTACGCATGATGCTATTTTCGAAATTTTTCTTCAAATGTCCATCGATCCTACCCAGGAGATGACGAAAATGAAGTCCGTTCTAAACTGTATATATATATATATATATATATATATATATATATATATGTGTGTGTGTGTGTGTGTGTGTGTGTGTGTGTGTGTGTGTGTGTGTCTGTGTGTGTGTCTGTTACCACTCTAGCGGTCGCAATTTGAAAAATGTATAGTATGAGGCGAGGTGAGAGCACAAGTATGTTATACTTACTAGGACATGAGAAATCTATACGTAACCGACTTTTACTTTCTTTTGCGATACGATTAATACTAGGGGAGAACTAGAGAAAAGATGGTGAGTTGAGATCATAAGGATGACATATAGAAACTCGTGGGAAACGTGCTTAGTTCAGGCGCCGAAGACATTTTAAAGTTCAAGAATGGTTTATATTTCCACAGCTGTCGGCAGACGTTGCAGATTATTTATCTGGCTGAAGGTTCGCACGTCAACACCTCCCACGTCTAGAACTGGTCTCGGCCCCATCATATTTCCTTTGCTGCTCTTTTTATTTATTTCATTTTACTTCCCTTTTTAGAATGAGTATCTTTGACCGATATTTAATGCAAATTTATCCTTGTAACCCAACATTCGTACGAATTGCTAACTGGGCCAGTTGGAGGGGAGGGAATATTTCGGAAATAGAAAATATTTCCGTTATTATGAGTCTGATCAAAAAATTATATGAAACCTATTTGTTGCAAACTTAATTAGCTTTAAATATAGTTAAATGTCATTTTTGTCTAGCTTGAATATAACCCGAGATAATCGCATTTCAGCCTTCAGTAAACCTCCACTCCTTCTCATGCCATATTTACATTATGTAGTTATATCATGGACCACTTTATTCGAGGTTAAATACCAAATATTGTCTCTGTTTTAAACAATTTCCCTTAAGGAAAGTCAGCTATTGAGGTTGTACTCATGTTGGGTTTTTCGAAAAACTTTCTTCAAATGTCCATCGACCCTACCCAGGAGATCATACAAATGAGGTCCGTTCAAAATCTTATATATATCTATCTATCTATCTATCTATCTATCTATCTATCTATATATATATATATATATATATATATATATATATATATATTGGTCTGTTAACGCTCTAGCGGTAGCAATTTCGGTCTGTTCGACCCTACCCAGGAGATCATACAAATGAGGTCCGTTCAAAATCTTATATATGTCTATCTATCTATCTATCTATCTATCAATCTATCTATCTATCTATCTATCTATATATATATATATATATATATATATATATATATATATATATATATATCTGTTAACGCTCTCGCGGTAGCAATTTCTGTCTGCACGTCACCAAACTCGATATTTAAACGTTTTATGAAAAAATTACGATCAAGAGATTTAGAGGAGCAGAATTTAAAATTTTTTAAATATCTTTGTTGTTATGCATCGAATCGAATTTTTTGCTAATATAATTTCTATAAATGTTGATATACACATGTTTTCTCTATACTGAATATTAACCGAGATACCAAGATATTCCATATTTTTGTTTTCGGACTTTAGTAAACCCCCACTCCTACTCATATCATATTAACAATTAGCTGTTACTTCATTCCAAGGTTAAATACCGAAGATGGTTTTCATTGAACTATTACTTTGTGCGACACATGCAAATACATCGTGTGATGACAATTAAGATTTTTCGTTCTTTATTCGAAAATATTTATTTGATCTATACCATGTTCAATATTTAGCCGCTATCATCAACACTAAATATCATATTTGTCATTGGCTGAAACCGGACTTGGGATTGGGATTTTAGAGAGGGGGTTAGAAAATCAAAATATCTCCGTTATTAAGACTGGAATCGTAAAATGTTATAGCACTAATCTTGTTAAATTTTTGATTTTCTTTTCTTTTCTTTTTTAGTTATTCGTACCTCTTCGTTTTCTACCCTCAGTAGCCCCACTCCTTCTAATCATCGGATTTTTATATATAAATAGAGAATAGGTGGTGATATCTGATCACAAGTGTTATACCAGCACTTGGGAAATCTGCTTAGTTTATGCAGCCCCCGAGTGACGGACTTTTTATCCTAATTGTAACCCTATGAGAGGTCATTTATTTGAGTACACGTTCTATTGTCAAGTGGCATATTTCATGTTTAAATACATTTTTACAATATTCACAATTTAATGGATTATTATCATAAAATTAAAAAATAAAATAAAATTATGAAATCAACGAGATAAAATAAATTAATAAGAGAAATTGAAAAATACATTTAAATTCAACCGATGTTAAGGGTTTTCTCTTCTTTAATTTGCGAGTCTATGTGAGACAAAATATTTTATATTATACCCGTAATTCTCATTCCTCATAATCAACTACAACAAACCTTAGTTTCCAAATACGTTCGCGGGCCGCTTTTAAAAGTAGTGCATTTTAAAGTAGTGCTCATAATTTTTAACGATAGATATCAAACATGAAATTATAACGACAATGTAATTATAATACAATTTATTAAAATAACAAAATTAAACGAAAAAAATAGGTACAGCATTATAATTAAATCGTAAAATTTTGAATTACTACAATAAACGAAAGTTAAACAGCGATACCGAAATCAATGAGCTTGAATTCGGGAAACTAATCCATCGATATTTGGATTAATTCCACTGATACAAAGGTGTAAAGAATTTTCCAAATTATCCTCACTCAGCCTTGTACGATGTTTTGGTTTATTAACTTTTATCAATGAAAAGAACTGTTAGCATTTATAAGTACTGCCAAACGCACAAATCTCTCCTCATATTCCTTATTTGGAGTAAGTAGTGTAATATTTTTGTTTAATTGGGTTTTTCAAAATGTCTCACGGGGCGAATCAAACCTTACCGCAGGCCGATGGTTGCCCACTAATGCAATAGATTATCAAGATCAATCGAGAATATAATGTATTTTTGCTACATCCATTTCTATACTTTTGATCAATTTCATGAGCTCTTTATTATATTTATCAAATAATATATGAGGTGGTTCTGGTTGATTACTACTTTTAGAATAATTTTCATTATTAAATTTGATCTATTTTAATTATATGTAGAGCAGTCATAGAGTATATGTAAACAAGTTTGTGTTGTCTTTGTGTGGAAAATATATTTGTTAAATCTTGTTAAATAATGTCCTGTCTGTCCATGTTCCGTTAGAAATTGTGTGCATTTGTGATGGTGGTTGGTCTTAATTGTGTTGTAGTGATGAGTTATATGTGGAATGTATTGGCGTAGATGTAAGATTTGTTACATCTTGGATTGAGCTAAATCATCTTTTTTTGATGATTAGTATTAGGTCATAAATCAAACAACGAGCAACTGTCGATAGAAATAGTAAACTCATTGTCTACACGTTTGTCTTCTCGGGGGCGAATGAAGTGGATTGGTTCCCCTCTAATCGGAGCTGGAATGGGAGCTGTCGGGGTGTAAACAGGCAAAGGCTGGAGCTGCGTGGGCAGTTGGCCCGAACTAATCGGCTCACACGATGACGAAGTACAACTTCCATGAACGAAACCCTCCTCGGGTAGGCCTCAAAGAGGACCCAAGAAAAGGAAAAAAAACGAAGGAAACTCCCAAAAGGAGGAGCGTAGCATAATAAAGCATATTGAGAGCGTAGTAAGAGCTGTAGGGCTGATTCCCACAGATCTAACTAGCCTAGTTCACCTCCTCACGCCCTTTCTTTAGTCACTCACCTCCTATCATCTGAGTCTTAGAGAAATCAAATGGAGCACGCTTAAACTTCAAATAATAGACACTCTAGAACGAGCACTTACAGACCAACGTACAGGACACAAAAGTCCGTCACGCAGGGGCTGCGTAAACTAAAAAGATTTCCCACGTGAAGTTTTAATAAAATTTTACCCAGATTTAATAAAAATGCAAATAACTCGGTTAATATTCAAGATAGAATAAATGTATATAACAATATTTATAGCAAATTTAACTTTCAATACGATTGATTCTGTACAATTTTTCGATTCGACATACAGTAACGGAGATATTTTGAATTTTCGAAAATCCTCACCTCTAACCCCCCCCTCCCACTGGTCCGATTTCAGCCGTTAACGAACTTGATCTTCTTTTTTACATAAAACGACTAAATATTGAGTTTGGTAACGATCAAACAAAAATTGCGACCGCTAGAGCGGTAACAGACAAATATATATATATATATATATATATATATATATATATATATATATATATATACAGTTTTTAACGGACCTCATTTTTGTCATCTACTAGGTAGGATCGATGGACATTTGAAGAAAAATTTCAAAAATTCCGTCATTAGTACAACCTCAATAGCTGATTTCCCTTAAGGGAAATCTGCTAATAGACTAACACATTCATATCTTATGAGCAGGGAAGATGAGCCAATATGTCGCAACTGCAACTGGACGGTGACTGTAAAACACCTATCAACCGACTGCACTCAAGTAATAAAGTCCATCACGCAGGGGCTGCGTAAAATAAGCAGATTATCCACGTGCTGGCATAACATACATAAAATCTTAATTGATGGCGTCATCACCCTACGAATTTGCATGTATCTCGCATAATAAAGGTATTTTAAAAACAATATTTGGTATATAAGATTAGAATAAAGTGGTTCACGGTATAACAGATTATTGTTAAGATGGCGGAAGTGGGATTTTTCTTAAGGATAAAAAATGAAAAACTCCAAATCTCCGTTAATATTCATGATAGAGAAAATAATGTACTCGTATATCACAACATTTATAGGTAATTTAATTTCCAATCATTTTTTTTTATTTAATGGTGTCTGTTGCATGCTGCAATATTGCCATATTTGAGCTGGGATAGCATCCGATAGGGCTGATTGGTGTGTATATTTAATTCATTTGATTATTTATTTATTTTTCTCCTTCTCCCATTTTTTAATAAATTCATTGAGTGCCGTGAGACTGGCATCATATTTAACGAGCTCTATATCTGGGTCGTAGTTATATCAATCCTTGGACATCCCTCCACTCCTACTCATGCCACATAAACAATGCTCTCTTATATAAAAAGTCCGTCACGCAGGGGCTGCCTAGACTAAGCAGATTTAGAGAATAGAGAAATTTCACGAGAGCCGAGCAATCAAGGAAACGGCCTAACTAGTTTTTGGCTGGAAAGTCACTCACGTCCGTTAGCCGCCCACATTTAATAAAAATGCAATTACCTCAGTTAATATTCAAGATGTAATGAAAAAACGTAAATGTAAATGTTGAAATGTATAGAAAAATATTTATAGTAAATTTAATTTGCAATAAGATTGATTCTGTACAATGTTTCCAACATACAGTAACGGAGATATTTTGATTTTTCGAAAATCCTCCCCTCTAAACCCCCTCCCTTCCAGTGGCCCGATTTTAGCCGTTAACGAACTTGGTCTTTCTTTTTACATAAAACGACTAAATATCGCGTTTGGTAACGATCAAACAAAAATTGCGACCGCTAGAGCGTTAACAGACAAATATATATATATATATATATATATATATATATATATATATATATATATATATATATACAGTTTTGAACGGACCTCATTTTCGTCATCTCCTAGGTAGGATCGATGGACATTTGAAGAAAAAAGTCGAAAATTCCGTCATGAGTACAACCTCAATAGCTAATTTCCCTTAAGGGAAATCTGCTAATAAATCACATTATTCGAAGCTGAAACACCTTTTTTTTTTTCCCAAGAGACCTTTATTATACGATATACATGCAATGTTGTTCTCCTGACACCCCCCCCCCTCCCCCGTCTTAAGTTCTTGTACTACTACATTATTTGATTTATTGGGATCAAAATTATTCCGATTCATTATATATTACAGTACTAGATATAGTAAATAGTTTTCGATAAAATTAATATGTTATATTCTGATATATTTCAGTAATTGTTTTTCATTCCGGTGAGAGGTTGGCAGACCTGTTTGTTTACATTTCAGACGCAATCCCGTCGGGAGTTTATTTAAATTGACTGAAAGATTTTTTTTTAACCGTTTGTATTTATTCACTTAATATTAACAGTGGTGGTGAGTTATGTATATGTATGTATGTATATTTATCTATTGTTAAGTTTCACAAGGGAAATTTGCTTAGTTTACGCAGTTCCTGCGTGACGAACTTTTTAATGTACGGTGTCTAAAAGTGGGGGTGTGCTGTTGGCTGAAAACTACAAAACACCATTATCTAGGTTATTATTGAAGATACAGAGAACATGTGTATTACAACGTGTATAGAACATTAATGTTGCAATAAGAAGGGTTCTTGCAATTTTTCGTCACGGAAATGTTTTGAATTTTTGAAATTACACCGCCCCACTAGTTCCATTTCAGCCATAAATGAACGTTACCTTTATTTCTATTTAAAACGATTAAATATCCAGTTTGGTATCGAAATAACAAAAATTGAGACCGCTAGAGCGGCAAAAGACATATATATATATATATGTGTGTGTGTGTGTGTGTGTGAGTGTGTGTGTGTGTGTGAGAGAGAGTGTGTGCGTGCGTAATTTTGAATGGACCTCATTTTCGTCATCTCCTGAGTAGGATCGATGGCATTTGAACTTACCGAATATCGCGTCATGAGTACAACCTCAATAGCTGATGTACCCTTTGGTACTCTAGAACACACGTCCTTCCTATTGGGATTTAGCTGAAATGCCATGCAAAGTGTATCGAGATGTATATAATGCACATGTAAAATTCAAAATATGAGAGCATTAGTTGTAGAATGAAATCTACTGTCGTGTCCTCGACTCGGCTATTACAGAAATAACTAATAATAAAATAGACAAAAGAATCATCCTTTGAATGCTGATGCTCCTAACAAGTTTGGCCACACACCAAATGTCCTTGTTCTAGTCTAGGAGCTTTTGAAGTTCTTCCTTCAGTCTACCTCAAACGTTTTGATGTTGGCACTTACTACCTCTTTCAAAGTAGATATTACTTTTTAAAAATCAGAATTCATTGACTAATGAATACAGTTTTTAACGCCACATTTCAGTTGATTTAAGGCATCGGCTTTGTTTCAAATTTATAAATGTCAAATTTTGGAGCCAATATTTTAAGTTTTCACACTTGCAAAAGGACCTATACATGTTTTATTAAATTGTTGTTTATGAGTTAGCACGATTAAAAAATTAAACAAATATACAAATTTTATCAGATTTCCCTTAAGGGAGATCACCTATTGAGGTCGTACTTATGACGCAGTTTCCAAAATTTTTTTTCAAATGTCCATCGACCCTGCCTAAGAGATGGCGAAAATGAGCTCCGTTCAGAATTGAATATATATATATTATATATATATATATATATATATATATATATATATATATATATATAAATGAATTCTCATCTTCCTTTTTACATAAAACGACTAAATGTCGAGTTTGGTAACAATCAAACAATAGCGGTAACAGACATATATATATATATATATATATATATATATATATATATATATATATTTTGTTCAGTCACTCTAGATTTAGTCGATTTATGTAAAAAGGAAGATCAAGTTTGTTAATGGCTGAAATCGGACCAAAGAGAGAGAGAGAGAGAGAGGAGGGTTTAAAGGGGGAGAATTTTGGAAATTCGAAAAATCTCCGTTACTATAAGTCGGATCGAGAAAGTGTATAGAATAAATCTTATTGCAAATTAAATGTCCTATAATTATTGTTATCTTCATTTACTCTCTAACTTGAATATTTACCGAGATATTTCAATTTTTCAGTTTTCAGTAAACCCCCATTTCTATTCGTGTTATATAAACAATACACTCTGTTGTATAATAAACCACATTATTCGAAGCTTAAACACCATTTTAGCAGATTTCCCTTAAGGGAAATCAGCTATTGAGGTCGTACTCATGACGCGAGTTTCGAAAAATTTCTGCAAATGTCCATCAATCCTACCCAGGAGATGACGAAAATGAGGTCCGTTCAAAATAATATATATATACACATATATATATATATATATATATATTATATATATATTATATATATATATTTGTCTGTTAACGCTCTAGCGGTCGCAATTTTCGTTTGATCGTTACCAAACTCGATATTTAATCGTTTTATGCAAAAATAAAGATCAAGTTCGTTAATGGCTGAAATCGGACCAGTGGGAGGGGGGGTTTAGAGGGGAGGATTTTCGAAAATTCGACACATCTCCGTTAATATACGTCGGATCAATAGATTATATAGAACCAATCTTATTGCAAATTGCATTTACTATAAATAATGTTATATACATTTATTCTGTATCTTGAATATTAACGGAGATATTTGCATTTTTCTGTTTTCAGCTTCTGAGATGAGAACTTCGGGTCTAGTCGTGAGTTTCCGTCAAGAGCTAGGTCGGGCCGTTCCCGTAACTGTTCGACTCTCTATTCTGAAATTTCTCAATTGTTAAACTTCACGTGGGAAATCTGCTTAGTTTACGCAGCCCCTGCGTGGTGGACTTTTTTTGTTTCAAGAGACCTTTATTATTCGGATTACATGCAAATTTGTTCTTGTGACCCCCCCCCCCCGTCTTAAGTTCTTGTACTACTAAAATTTGTTTGATTGAGATAAAATTTATTCTGATTCATAAATAGTAATTTCGTAAATAGTTTTCAATAAAATATATTTCACTAATTTTATTTCTTTCCTGTCTAGAATATTTCTGTCTGTCTATTCAGCTCCAGGCAAGAGGTTGGCTGGCCTGTTTGTGGCGCTTTCCGTTGTAGAGGTTATTAACTTGTAAATTGAGTGGAAAGATTTCTCATTACCGTTTGTATAAATTCGCTTAATATTAACGGCGGTGTTACCAGTATACAGATTTATCTATTGTAAACCTCCACGTGGGAAATCGGCTTAATTTACACCACACCTGCTTGACGGACTTTTACTTTTTTATACGGGCAACACATTTAACTCAGAAATTATAAAGTTCGTAAAAAGTTATCCAAAGTTATTACAAGTATAAAAATGAATGTTTAATCCATAAAAATAAATTACTAGTAATAATTTTTCATAGGGCTAACAATAAATGGTTCCATCCGAACGGAAAGATAGGGCGGGATAGAGACGGGAGGAGACTGACAATCCTTCCTCATAAAATTTACATTTTTTTTTTCTCCAAACCCTTGGACTGGTCCGAGTGAGAGGTGGATTACCACTAGGCCAGTGTTGAAACGGACATTAGAGGGCCACTAATCTAGTCTCGAATATAGCTAGTCCACCGTAAGTTCTACTTCTTTTTTATTATTTATTTTACAAAGGGATATATATAGTTTTCGAGCCAATTGTATTAATACAAGACTGAAACTTGGTGTGCACAATTGTGACCCTTAAAGAATCTTTTCAGTCCATATTCAACCTCATAACCTTCTCCAGTACTTCTCCATAACTTTGAAATTTCCAATGGAATGCCTTACTTTTTATGGCGGATTCTTGACGAAAATCAAATCCTAAATCGAGTTTACATCGGTGAATTTTTCAATTTGACGCGTCATATGGCTTTATCTTCACAAACGGCACGTTTTATTGAAAAATGCTCCGACATAAAAGTTGTAGTCACCCAAAATTATCTTTGAAATAAATCTACGGGAAAAGAACGGATTCTGAAATGAAAACAATAAATTGATTTGGGATTTTTATTTATTGGAGTTCAAGAGACCATTATTGTGCGAGATAAAAGCAAATTCGATGCGTGATGAAGTCATGAGCTAAGATCTTACGTTATTAACTCGAAAATGTTTATTTAATCTTTACGATACTCACTATTTAACTGTCAACCCCTAAAATCATATTTGTTATTGGCCTGGACCTAGTGAGAGGTGGGGGGTACGAAGATTCACAAATATCTCCGTTTTAAGGAGTTGGATCGCAAGTGTTATTGAACCAATCTTGTTAAGCTATTGACGGTCTACAATTTTTGTTCTATGCATTTCAAATACTAATCGAGTTATTCGTACTTTCTTGTTCTCAGCCTTTAATAACCCGCACCTTATCTGGTCTTCGGTTTTTACATTGAAATAGAAGATATGTGATGAGATGAGATCACAAGGGTGCTATAGTCCCAGGAAGGAAGGAAGTCAGGTTAATTGGGCCTTTTAGCAGATTTCCCTTAAGGGAAATCAGCTATTGAGGTCGTACTCGTGACGCGATTTTCGAAATTTTTCTTCAGATGTCCTTCGAACCTACCCAGGAGATGGCGAAAATGAGGTCCGTTCAAAACTGTATATATTTGTCTGTTACCGCTCAAGCGGTCGCAATTATTGTTTAATCGCTACCCAACTCGATATTTAGTCGTTTTATGTAAAAAGAAAGATCAAGTTCGTTAACGGCTGAAATCTGACCAAGGGAAGGTGGGGGTTAGAGGGGGAGAAAAAAATCCGAAATATCTCTGTTAGTTTGCGTCGGATTGAAAAATGTATCAATCTTATAGCAGATTACATGTACTATAAATATCTCTATCATGAATATTAACCGAGTTATTTGCATTTTTCAGTTTTCAGCCTTCAGCAAACCACCACTTCCACTCATGTTACATAAAAAATACTCGGTGAGTTAATAAACCTCACCATTCGAAGCTTAAATGCCAAATATTGTTTTCAAAAGTCATTTATTATACGAGTTACAGGCAAATATGTTCTGTTGACCTCCCCTTTCTTACGTTTTTGGACTATTTAAATTTGATTGATTGAGATAAAAATTATTCTGATTCATTATAAATTACAGCACGCACATTACATAGCAAATAGCTTTCAATCAAATTAATACTTTATATTAAGATATATTACAGCAATTTTTTTTTCTTTCCGGTAGGAAGTTGGCAGAACTGTTTGTTTCCCGTCGGGAGGTTTCTTATTATCGTTTGTATTTATTCACTTAATATTCACTGTGGTGTTGTGTTGCCGGTATGTATATTTATCTATTGTTAAACCTCACGCTAGAAATCTGCTTAGACCCCTGCGTGACGGACTTTTTTATCGGTGTAGCTACATTCTGGGGGTGTGGGCACCGCGTGAACTGGCTTAAATCCAACTTAGAAGCCCGGTAACCGTGGAACCAAACCTAATATTTGGTTCAATCTCGGACTAGCCGACAGACACCTGTAGTAGAGGAAGCGGCAGAGATAATAGAGATAGAGAGGGTAATGGAGTAATGCTGTGTAAATAAGTGAGTTGGGACTGGGCTAATCATCTCCAGTTGCTTTGAAGTTGAAGTGGGAGCGGGCAGATGTTTGCCAGGCTTTTTTATGTAGTTTGCCTAGAGGGCTGGGCCTCCAGGACCTCTCCAGGCTCCACAGCTACTTACCATCAATCACTCCATCCCCTCCCTACCCCAATGCAAATTGGAATATACTACAAGCCAATAATTGACCACGGTTCTCCTATTGACTGCCGAAAAGAATTTTATTATTTTTACTTCTGGTGTTGACGGTGTCGCATAATATACCAACGTTTCTCTTATTCAGGAAATCTCAACAGAGAATAATACCAGGTTTAGAAAAGGTCCGTCACGCAGGAGCTCCGTAAACTAAGCAGATTTCCCACATGCTGGTATGGCACACTACTACTCTCATCTTAATATTAGTATAGATAACTTAGATTTTAGCAGACTTCCCTTAAGACAAATCAGCTATTGAGGTCGTACTCATGACGCGATTTGTGAAATATTTCTTCAAATGTCCATCAATCCTACCCAGAAGATATGTATATAATTGTATAGAACGAATCTTATTGCAAATATAATCTATAATTGTTATAATGTATGTTTTTTTCACTAACTTGATTATTAACCGAGATATTTGCAAATTTTTAATTTTCGGCTATCAGTAAATCCCCACTCCAACTCATGTTATATTATGAGGCACTTTATTTGAAGCCTAAATACCAAATGTTGTTCTCATTGAAATTTTACGTTTTGAGATAAATTAATATACGTGGCGCACGTGGGAAATCTGCTTAGTTAACACAGCCCCTTCGTGACGGACTTTTAGCAGATTTTCCTTAAGGGAAATCAGCTATTTAGGTCGTACTCGTGACGCAATTTCCAAAACTTTCAAATGTTCCTACCCAGGAGATGACGAAAATGAGGTCCGTTCAAAAAGGTCCGTGTGTGTGTGTATATATATATATATATATATATATATATATATATATATATATATATACATATTTGTCTGTTACCGCTCTAGTGGTCGCAATTATTGTTTAATCGTTACCAAAGTCGATATTTAGTAGTTTTATGTAAGAAAAAAAAAAAATCAAGTTCGTTAACGACTGAATTCGGACTAGTGGGAGGGGGGGGGGTTAGAGGGGAGGAATTTCGAAAATCCGAAATATCTCTGTTACTATACGTCGGATCGAAAGATTGTATAGAAACCAGCTTATTGTAAACTAATTTGACTATAAATATTGCTCTTTATATTTTCTGTATAATTAGTATAACCGAGATATTTGGATTTTATAGTTTTCCGCTTTCAGTAAACCCCACTCCTAATACTGTCACATTAATAATAAGGTGATAGATCATGAACCACTTCAATACAAGGTTAAATACCAAATATTGTTTCCATTGTACTTTTAATTTGTGAGATATATGCAAATACGTTCTATTGACCCCCCCCCCCTTTCCTTTGTTCTTTGATTACTAAAAGTTCAGTGATTTAGATAAAACTGATTCTGATTCATTACAAATTACAAGCACTCATTTGGGTAAATTGTTTTCAATAAAATGAGTTTGTTATATTCAGATATATTTAATTAATTGTTTGTCTTTCCGGTCTATCTATGTACGAGTATTCAGCGCTACAAGGTTGGCTGGACTGTTTTTTTACAATTCAGCCGCTCTCCGTTGTAGAGATTATTAACTTGTATTGTAAATTGACTCAAAGATTTCTCATTACCGTATGTATTTATTCACATAACATTCACCTGTATGTATATTTATCTATTGTAAACCTTCACGTGGGAAATCTGCTTAGTTAACTCAGCCCCTGCGTGACGGACGTTTTGCCATTATAGCTGTGCAGTTTGTTAGATAGATAGAGGCTGGGTGACAACCTGGGGACTTCTATATCTGCCCCATGCCTATCCCATTACTCTCCCTCCCCTATCACTCTATCTCTTCACCAATTTACGTTTCGCTGCCCGCAGTTAGCCTCTCAATAAGTGCCCCCAGTCTCCTGTCAACGGTGAAATAAAATCTATAGCCAATGGCTTGACACCCAATGTCGAATTTCACGGTTCGGTTCCCTGGGGGCCAGGCAAAGCCCAACAAATTATCAATTCTCCCTGTAAATGAAATGTGTTTATTTCCTTTAAATATTATCATAGTATAATAAGATACGTCAAATAGTTTTTTTTTGTTTTTCTAATATTATGTCGGGGCTCAGGTTAGCCATGCGAGTTAAAGCGTTGACCTTTATCTCACATGGTAAACCTAGAGTGGCGAGTTCGATTTTCGCCTGGGCAAAGGAAATTATTTAGTGACGAAATTCATTAAATAACGTCCTAAAATCCCACCCTGGCTAGAAAAGGGTGGTAACCTGTAGATAACCCGTCCCGATTGGCCTAAGTTGCAAAAAGTGGACGTTAATAAATAAATAAAATAATATTATGTCAATTAAATTCTTTACAAATTATTGTATTACATTTATAATTATATAATACATTCGATAAAGAATTAGATCAAATTCTAATACATAATCTAAAGTCCATCAATTTAACTAATTATATACAATAAATTAGTTTCATTAACCCTATCTAAATAACACACAATCTTAATCTATATATATATATATATATATATATATATATATATATATATATACTAGCTCAGATACCCGGCTTCGCTCGGGAATTAATTTGAGCCTGAATGGTGATGGCATTTTTTTGGCAAAGCTTTACTTTGCATAATATTTTGACATTTACCCGTCCCAGTGTTTAGGGTTAATACCCGTAGTTTCTGTGGATTTGTTAATAATAAAATTATTTTTTTATGTAAGTCTTCACTGTCCTCCATATTGTCATAATTCCCGTTTCCTTTGCATTATGCATAGATTTGAATTATTAAGGACAAAATATTAACAAACTGAAGAATTGAGTTTTAAATAAATAACAAAATAAACAACTTTTGGCATGTGCTTATTTGCAGAAACCCCAATAGAAAACGAAATACCGCTTTTATTTCAGACCTCCCTTACAACCACCACTCCTGCCCGTCCCTAGAAATGTTGGTATGGCTTGTTATAATGAAGGCATTAGTCCTAATACACGTACCGAATTTTATTTTAAGACAGAGGTTACAATTTTATATATATATATAGATATATATATAAAATTGTAACTCTCTGTCCTTACCATATTGATTTTATTTTTTTTATTTTTTTTTTTCTTCTTTCGACGAAATTTCACGATAACTTTTCGTTTCTCATACACACAACTGCCATAAGACCTCCTTATAAAACTGCATTTTGATCTTTGGTGTCATTTTTACGTGTAATGTTTGTTTGTTCGTTTGTTACCTTTTTCTCACGCATAAACTGCTGAAGACCGAATTTTTAAATGAAACTTTGTAAGTATATTAACTACTGAACGCCAAACTTAGACTTTAGGCTATGTTTTAATATTGACCCCTCGTGAGACGGAACAGGAGTGGTAGTGTTAATAAGGGAGGCCTGAAATTAAAAATAGCGATGATTTCGTTTTCCTATTGCAATTTTTTTCGGCAATTATTATTAGCACATAACAAACAATGTTTAGTTTGTTATTTAGAGTAACTTTTGTTATATACACTTTCTTGTCGGTATACCTAAGTATAAACGGGCTTATAAACGCTAAAAATGTAGCGGAAAGTCAACAATTTTATTTGGGCACAGGAACGACTCAACCGAGACACTAAACCAAACTGTCGGTACTGTGAATTAGCACTAACGTCCTTTCCGCTTATCATGAGCCCATACAACACATTTCCCTAAGGGACCGAGGCAGAAGTGGGGTTTATAAGAGGATGAGCCTGACAATTAAAAATAGTGATATTTCGTTTCCTATTGGGGTTTTTGGCAAATATGCAACCATAATATCAAAATAGTTCGTTTAAAATTTGTGCTTATTTAGAGAAACATTTGAGACATATACACTTTTGTCGTATAACCTAATTACAATAAAGGCGTTATACTACTCACAAAACGCTGATGCCAGAAGTCAACCAATTTTATTTGACACAAAAGAACTCAACCGAACTAAACCAAACCTCGGTATGTTGAATTAGCACTAACGTCCTCCTTATAATTCACGCCATATACTAGCATTTCTTTTTTCTACGGAACGGGCCGGAGTGGGGTGTATTATAAGGTAGGCCTGAAATTACAAATAGGTGATATTTCCTTTCCCATTGGGGTTTCGGCAAATATGCACATAACAAAAGTTGTTTTATTTTATTATTTAGAGATAACTTTGGCTCAACAATGCTTTTCAATATGGAACTACCAGGTACCCCTCAGCAACGGGAAAAATTAATCTCAAATGTTATGTTAATATTTTGTCCTTAATAATTCAAATCTATGCACAATGCACAGAAAACGGGAAATATGACACTATGGAGGACAGTGAAGTCTTACATAAAAAATTAATTTTATTATTAACAAATCCACAGAAATGATGGGTATTAACCCGTATAACACTGGGATGAATAAATGTCAAAATATTGTGCAAAGTCAAGCCTTGCCAAAAAGTATCATCACCATTCAGCCTCAATGAATTCCCGGGCGAAGCCGGGTATCTGAGCTAGTACAACTCTAAATATGAACAATTTTTTTTTACAAATTTAAAACATACATTTTTATTATTTGTGGACATGCAAATTCCAAAGGATGACAAGCTTTATAAATGATGAGAACCTTGTCCCACCTTATAGAGACAATGTACGCGATCACAAATTATTTTCTTCTAGGGAAGCTGGTAGGTAGAGGAACGAATTAATCTGGATGTACACAGTAGGCCTGTTTACCTCTACAATACATTTTAGCAGATTTCCCTTAAGGCTATTGATGTCATGCTCATAACGCTTGAGGTCCGTTCAAAACTATATATATATATATATATATATATATATATATATATATATATATATATATGTGTGTGTGTGTGTGTGTGTGTGTGTGAGTGTGTGTGTGTGAGTGTGTGTGTGTGTGTGTGTGTGTGTGTGTGTGTGTGTGTGTGTATTTGTCTGTTAACACTCTAGCGGTCCCAAACTCGGTATTAAATCATTTTATGTAAAAAGGAAGATCAAGTTAGTTAACAGCTGAAATCGGACAAGTGAAAGGGGGGGGAATTTCGAAAATTCGAAATATCTCCGTTACTATACGTCGGATCGAAAAAGTGTGTAAGACCAATCTTATTGAAAATTACATTTACTATAAATATTGTTATATACATGTATTCTCTATCTTGATTATTAACCGAGATATTTTCATTTTTATTAAGTATAACGGACTAGCTATGGTCGCTTCCTAGAAAAGTTAGTTCGGCCGTTTTCGTAACTGTTCGGCACTCGTATGGGGCTTTCTCTATTGTATAACTTCACGAGGGAAATCTGTTTAGTTTAAGCAGCCCCTGCGTGATGGACTCTTCGACATCTCCTTGGTAGGACCAATAGACTTTGGAGGCAATTTTTGAAAAAGACAACCTCAGAATGTGAAGACAACCTCAATAGCTGTATTCTCTTGAGGGGAAAAAAGGAGATAACATAAACGGCAGATAAAGAGTTTTACCTCCGGCTACCTTTGGGATGTGTGGGGTTTAATTAAGTTGTGTAAAGCGGTGTTTATAGACTGACCAGTACATGAGCAGGAATTCCCTTTGGAGGTTGTAGTGTTTGCAGTGGATGAGTTTGGGTGGATCGGATGGGCTGAGGACCAGATGGTTTTTATAGCAGCAGCCGGCCACAGGTCGGGCTTAAGCTTCTCTATCCTCTCGATGACAAAAGAAAAAGTCCTTCACGCAGGGCCTCAGTTAACTATGCACATTTTCCACGTATTTCCGTTTATCTCAAAACTTATACGTTCATTGAGAAAAATATTTGGTATTTATGCTTCAAATAATGTGCTTCGTGATATAACAGCTTATTGTTAATATGACATGAGCAGGAGTAGAGGTTTACTGAAGGCCGAAAACTAAAAAATGCAAATATCTCGGTTACTAATCAAGATATTGAAAAAAAACCTACACGACATTTATAGAACATTAAATTTACAAGAAGACTGGTTCTATACAAATTTTCGATCCGACCCACATTAACGGAGATATTTCGAATTTTCGAAATTCTCCCTCTAAACCCTCCCCACACTTGTCCGACTTTAGCCGTCAATGAACTTGATCTTCATTTCTACATAAAAGTTTAAATATCGACTTTGGTATTGATCAGACGACCGTTAGAGCGTTAACAGATATATATATAATTTTTAAACGAACCTCATTTTAGTCATCTCCTAGGAAGGATCGATATGGACATACGGACTTTGGGGTTCCACTAAACCTTCAAATTCCTACAAAATCCAAACCCTCCAATCCAGAATACTCCGCAAAATTACAGATTCCCCATTTTATGTATCCGATTTAACACTCCATAATGACCTCAACATTCCTTTTGTCCATAGCCTCGCCAAATCCCGAAATCAGAAATTCCACTCTCTCCTTCCTTTTGTCGAACCACTCCCACCTATATTCGAGATAACTCAAGACGATGTCTGAAGCGTACGTGGCCCAGAGATCTTCTGGTGTAGTGCACAGTATAACTCCAAATAGTACAATCCAATGTGGGTATTGTCAATGGACAACTTCCCACCTCAAGCCAATTGTTATTATCATTTATATAATTTCCTTGTAATAATTAATTTTGTTGCAAATAAACGAATAAATATATTTAAAAAAGACCGTCACGCAGGGGCTGCGTAAGCTAAGCAGATTTCCCACGTGAAGGTTTACAATAGATAAATATACATACAGGTAACACTACCGTGAATGCTCAGTAAATGTACAATACAAGCGAATTGTAAACAAGCAGGCAAGCCAACTCGTAGCGCTGCAATAGATAGAACCGGAAAGACAAACAATTAATGGAATATATTTGAATATAACATATTAATTTTTATTAGAAAACAATTTTACTAAAGCTAGTGGTTGTATTTGTAATGAATACAGAAATCAGTTTTATATCTCAATAACTCAAATTTTAGTAACCAAAAACAAAAGAAGTGGGGGGGTTCACAGAAACATAATTGCATAATATTCTCACAAAGTAAAAGTTCAATGAAAACAATATTTGGTATTTAGGCTTCAATTGATATCTTTTTAATTATACAACAGACATATTAATGCAACACCCGTAGTATTGGGGGTTTACTGAAGGCTAAAAACTGAAAAATGTAAATATCTCGGTTAATATTCAAGATAGAAAATAAATATATATAACATCATTTATTGGGTATTTAATTTTCAATAAGATTGATTCTATACACTTTTTCGATCCGACTTATAGTAATGGAGATATTTCGAATTTTCAAAATTCACAGTTTTGAACGGACCTCATTTTCGTCATCTCCTAGGTAAGATCGATGGACATTTGAAGACAAAAGTCGAAAATTCCGTTATGAGTACAACCTCAATACCTGATTTCCCTTAAGGGACATCTGCTAAGGACCGTTACGCAGGGGCTGCGTAAGCTAAGCAGATTTCCCACGTGAAGGTTACAATAGATAAAAATATACATACAGGTAACATACCGTGATGCTCAGTAAATGTACCAATACAAGGTGAATTGTAACAAGCAGGACAAGCCCAACTCGGTAGCGCCTGCATAGATAGACGGAAGGAAAAGACAACAATTAACGGAATTATTTGAAATATAACATATTAATTTTATTGAAAACAATTTACTAAAGTGGGTGTAATTTGTATGAATCAGAATCAGTTTTATCTCACATTAACTCAAATTTTAGTAATCAAAAACAAAAGAGGGGGGGGGTCAACAGAACCATATTTGCATATATCTCACAAAGTAAAAGTTCAATGAAAACAGTATTTGGTATTTAGGCTTCAATTGATATCTTTTATTATATAACAGCGCATTATTTATGCAACACCAGTATAGAAGTGGGGGTTTACTGAAGGCTAAAAAAACTGAAAAAATGTAAATATCTCGGTTTAATATTCGAGATAGAAACTAAAATATATTTACATCATTTATTGGGTATTTAATTTTCAATAAGATTGATTCTATACACTTTTTCGATCCGACTTATAGTAATGGAGATATTTCGAATTTTCAAAATTCACAGTTTTGAACGGACCTCATTTCGTCATTCTCTAGGTAAGATCGATGGACATTTGAAGACAAAAAGTCGAAATTCCGTTATGGAGTTACAAACCTTCAATACTGATTTCCCTTAAGGATGAAATCTTGACTCTAATGAAAGAATTTAGAGAAAGAGCAATAAAGCCTATATTCAATAGAAGGTCGGGAGACTCTTGGGCCACATCTGTGTCAGTAATGTATATTCCTTCATTATATATGTACCAAACAAAACTATTTGTGAAAGATGACCGCTCTATCCGAATGTGTTAAATCTAGTAAAAAGTATTTTTTGTTTCATAAATAAATTAAAGAACTTCGAGTCTGAAGATACTTTTTTTATAAACGAGATGAATACTATCCAAAAGTGTTCAATAATTAAATCTATTTCTTATTTATTTATTTATGGACATCACATCAAAGGTGATATGCCCTTTCAAAAATCAAAAATTGTACAAAGTGAAATAACGAAAGTAAAATAGATAAGAGATAACAAGTAACAATAACAAATACCCAAAAACAAAACAATGACAAATAACAAAAGTGAAATAGATAAACATTTTATAAGTGAATATATATATATATATCAATTAGTGATGAGCATAGTTGGTGGATAATCAATAGGAAATGAATGGCTGAAAATGGTACTTTTGCTGATGATTGTCGTAATTTCCATCTTCAGGGTAAACTTATACATGTGTACAAACTCATAGAATACAATTAATGCATATAATTTGAAATCTTTTTGTACATCACAAACATAATTTGTATTTTAAATTTTTTTGTATATTTGAATTTTGTGTAGGTATGAGAATATGTTGTTAATGTGTGGGCTGCCTTCCGTCAAAAGTGTTTGTAAGTCGTAGGGTAAGTCCTGGTGTTGTCGTTTTCGGCATTCTGTCTTATTGTCAAGGGAATGTTACATGTTGAGCAAGTAGCTCTGTCAGTCTTTGTCATTAAGTATGTGTTAATTGGGTGTGGCCGATTCTAAGTCTCGAGAGAACTACTTCTTTCTCTCCTAGAGTTTCTGCAACTTGATGGCCACATGCAAATAGTGTTCTTAATAGTTCGTAGTTTGTTGTCAGTACTTGTGTTAGTCCTTTCGGTTTGCCATGCAGCTAAGATGAGGTGTTTCGTTTGTCTTATTGTTCATATACAAGTCATATACATTTATTCGTTCATATTCAACTACCCAATATTTAAATAGAACTATTCATAGAAATCGGTCAAAAATATATGATCTGGCACATCAAGCTCTCTGTAAGGTGGAGCTTCTCATCTTTTATAAAGTTCTTTAATTTATTTTTAAACAAGGAATATTTTTTATAAGTTTAATAGGGTGGGGCAGCGCAAAACAGGAGTTTGCTCCTGAAATTGATTTCCTCAAAATATTAATGTCTGTGGATGGGGGTTTGAAGTATATTGTTGTATCTTGTTTTATGATAATGAGTTATACTATTTCAGCGAAACAAGTACGTGTTTTGTGTCACGAACAATATTCTTTGCTACCTACATATTCAGGGAAAAGTCATTATTTTTGACTCCTTAAAAAGTGGATGACAGAAGTCCCTTGACTTTCTGTTGTATAAAACCCCGTATTGCTCTCTGGTACTTATCGATTATCGGGACGCCACCCATTTAAAGACGATTATTAAATCACAATTTTAAAAAATCACTTTATTATGTAAAATAACACTTCTAGAATTCATAAATGGCAAAATGGTTCACGGGAGAACCCTCATTATTCACAGATAAAATATTTACTGGTTCAAAACCGCGTATAAGCTATTCGCTGTTATTGCTATCGCTTTAGGCTGTTCATACTAGACCAGGTTGTCTTAGTCATTCTGTTTCTTTTCTTATCAGAAAATGAGTGATAATTTGGTGATCGGTTGTTATTACACCACTTGAAGAGCTACCTTGCAGAGTTGATGTGGCAGATGACGGCCGGGGATGACCGCTTCATGCAGCTACTCCACGACATCGTCCAGTTTTGGGCTAACTCTAATTTATAATTACATTTTGTCATTCAAATAAATTCTAGAAGTATAATTTTAAATAATAAAGTGATTTTATTTTACTTATGATTTACAAATCTTTCGCAAACAGTTTTGGGACACCGTGTATATATATATATATATATATATATAGATATATATATTTAATTGTAACCTTATTCTGTACATGGATTTTTTTCTCAAAATTTCACGATACTTTTTCGTTTCACATGCCATAGACACGATATCTGCTATTTCTAGCTTTAGTGTCCGTTTGTTTGTTTGTTGCCTTTTCAAGCATAAGCGGCTGAACCTAATTCTATGAAACTTGGTATGTATATAACTACAAACCCAACTTAGACCTTAGAACTTAGACTTTTACTGAGGACAGTGAGGCCTTAAATAACAAATAATTTTATTATTAAGAAATCTCCAGCTTAATTTCATTATTAACAAATGCCAACAACGGGTATAAACCCTAAACACAGGGGCGGGGAAATGTCAAAATATTGTGCAATGTAAAGCCTTGCCAAAAAAAATACCATCATCATTCAACCTCAAATGAATTCCCGGGCGAAGCTGGGTAACTTAGCTAGTATATATATATATATATATATATATATATATATATATATATATATAGTCTTGAACAGACCTAATTTACGTTATCCCCGGATCGATGGAAGACATTTTTCGAAAATCCCGTCATGAATACATCTGCTTATAAAACGGGATTGAGATGAAAATGAATTTGTAGAGGGGCGTAAGAGTTGCCTTTGATAGAGGGGGCAGCGGCGAGTAATCTAGCCTTATCGATAACCCTCTCACATAAATATCGAATGAATTACAGACATTGCGCCCATTTGTTATATTATCTTTATGCCTTTAGCTGCAGTGAATATATCTTACTTTATAGTGAGGGGCTATCTCGTACGAGAACCATTATAGCCATCACAGCCTTGGCTCTCTGTCTTAATCCTTATTCGTCAAATAAAACGTATTTATGAAATGATCTGTTTTTATTTCTACTAAATATTAACATAATAGGATACGTCAATTATTTTTGTTTTCAATAAAATAAAAAGTCCGTCTCGCAGGGGCTGCGTCAACGAAGCAGATTTCCTACGTGCGCCACGTATTTTAATTTATCTCAAAAAGTAAAAGTTCAATGAGGCCAATATTTGGTATTCAAGCATCAAATAAAGGGCTTCAGTGTTGGTAAATAAATCTTAGTTTATTCCAATATTTCGACAGTATTTATTTTCTCTTCTTCAGGGCTAAAAAGTACAGGTACTACATTATATATATATATATATATATTCCACATTGTTATTAGAGTGTAACAAAACACTATCTGTTACACTCTGTGCCAAAAAGTACCTGTACTTTTTAGCCCTGAAGAAGAGAAAATAAATATTCTCAAAATACTGGAATAAACTAAGATTTTTTTTACCAACACTGACCAAAACTCCAAAAAACAACAACAACACCATATATATATATATATATATATATTGCAATTTTGGCTTGATTGTTACCAAACTCGACATTTAAACGTTTAAATTTTGTTTTAATGTATGAGGGGCAAAAATATTTTTTTGTTTACAATACAAAATAGTTGTTTACAAAAAAAAAAGTTTGTTTACAATTCAGACGCTTTCCGTTGTAGATATTATTAACTTGTAAATTGACTGAAATATTTCTTCTTACCGTTTGTATTAAGACAATTAAACGTTTTACTTAATAATAAAGATCAAGTTCGTTAACGGCTGGAGTCGGACTGGTGGGGGTGGGGAGTTAGAGGGGAGGATTGTCGAAAATTCGAAATATCTCCGTTACTATACGTCGGATCAAAAAATTGTATAACATCCATCTTATTGCAAATTAAATTTACTATAAATATTGTTATATCCATTTATTCTCTATCTTGAATATTAACCGAAATATTTGCATTTTTATTAAGTGTGTACGGATAACGGACGAGATGAGATCGAACTTCGGTTCTAGTCGTGAGTTTTCGCCAAAAGCTAGTTCGGCCGTTTCCGTAACTGTTTGTAAAATTTCTCCATTGTAAAACTTCACGTGGGAAATCTGCTTAGTTTATGCAGCCCCTGCGTGACGGACTTTTTGTTAATATGACATGAGTAGGAGTGGGGGTTACTGAAGGCTGAAATTTAAAAAAAGCTAATATCTCGGTTAATATTGAAGAGAGAGATACCATGTATATAACAACATTTATAGAATATCAAATAGTTCTTGTGTGCTCGGTTAAATTTTAATTTAAGCAATAGGATTGTTTTAGGAAGCCACATAAGGCATTTAAAGAAGTTTAGTTGAGCTTTCTCAATCACATCCGAATAAGGAGAACCCCATATCTCAGATAAATACAAGACTACACTTTCGCTGAGTGCATCACACAGCTTACATTTGGTTGCCCTGGTTTCAGCTATGTTTTTATTAAGTATGCGTAAGATGGCAACATTTGCAGAGCAGTCTTTTGACATGAACTGAGTACTGGAAGTGAAATCATTGTTTTCTGAGTTTTTACTGTCAGATTAGGAGATTAGGTCACAGTATTCCTTTAATTTATTCAATTTTCGTTGCGTATCAGGCCATGATACAGAGTATAACTAGGTCATCAGCATATATCAATAAAATTATTATTTATTATTATTATCAATCTTTTCTTGTACTTATCAGTGTGCCCTCTGCACCATTCTCTTCGAAAAAATGGACTACATTGGATATACATTTATAGCAAGAACAGAAGAGGGCTTAACATTTCCCCATGTAGAACACCTTCAGATATTTCAATGTCATGTGAGTACTGATTTCCTTCTTCAATAATAAACGATGCTTGGTCATAAAGAAATTTTATCACTCTTAGAATTTGTTCACCAATTCCTAGTCTGTATAGTTTTTTCCCCATTATTTTGAATGGTTTATAGAGTCAAACGCTCTTTTGAAGTCTCAGGTAAGAAAAAAAGTCCTGGTTCCTTCATAGTTGTTTATTCGTTGCAACAGAGCGCTTTCAGAGCATACGCTCCATCATCAGTGCCCTGCTGGCAAACATTTAACCATTAACCCTTTCCACTCCAAGGCTTTAATTGAATTATAGTATCTTACAATTCTAGAATATGTTTCATTCATTCGTGACTCAAACATTTCAGTAACAAAAATCCCTCCTGTTTTAAAATTTTCCGCAAAAAGAGGTATTACACCATGTCGAGTATCACTCGACAGTGGAGCTAGTGGAACAAAATCAGTGTCGAGTCACACTCGACATTGGAGTGGAAAGGGTTAAAACATTGTATAATATGTCATTTAATTAAAAATAAGAAATATATGTACATATTGATGGTCAAGAATTAGAGTTAAAACATAAAACTTTAAGAATATAAATTAGTGTCCCAGTGAATATTTACAGAAATAAGAAAACTATTTTTACAGATTAAAATTAAAAACTTACCAGTAGAATATATACACAATTTCAATAAATAGTTAAAATAAATAAATAATAAAAAATGAATAATTACTAACCACCCCTAACCATCTCTTTTGAAGTCAACAATGGTAGGAAATAATTTTCTCTTCTTTAATCTATACTGCTATTTTTAAAGCTGTTGACAAACCAAAAAATGCTATCCCTACATCTTTTACTTTTTCGGAAACCCATTTGCTTGTCCGCACATTGGGGGGGGGGGGTCCTCTCTTCAATCCTTGTAAACAATCTTCGACTGAGGATGGAAGTGAAAAAAATACAAAATTGTAATTATTATTATTCTTTTTGAATTACTAACTTAATTATTTATGTAGTTTTACTTATTGCTTTTTAATCAAGTGCCATTTTGCTAGTGAATAGAAGGCGAGCTCCTTGCTTCATGGTGTAAAATCTTTTAACCTATAAATTTATTATCTATCTAGTTAGGCTAATTCTAATGTTATTTTGGTGTGTTTCAGGTGATGAGGGTGCTGTGGTTGGTGGCCTGGTTGGCAGTGGGAGGTGGAGGGGTGTCCATCATCCCTTGTGAAGAAGCCCACCTCAAGTGTGCATATAGGACGGGCTGCGGCTCAGCTCTCCAGCACTACATGATGAGGTGCTCTGCTCTAGGACATCGCCCTCATGTCTGCCCCGAGCCTTGCCAATATGCTCTCATCGCTCTCATGTCCACCAAGGAAGGCAAGCAGCTTATGACCGTGAGTACACACTCCTAAACCACTAATAAGGGGAGTGCACGGCCTTCCCACCGCCGATTTGAACGAAAAGTTTTCAGTGTGCAGTACCTAATGAAAAACCAATTCTGTTAAATAACTTCTCACGCGTTTGTGTAAAATAAAGTGTTAAAGATTGCCTGAAAGTCTTGGGGTGTTGCTAAGGTAATTATTTCAAAGGGAATCGGGGGGGCAGTGGTGGGTAACGTTTTCTTTTTGTAACTACAAGATCTCGGGGTCGATTTAGCAGATTTTCCTTAAGGGAAATCAGATATTGAGGTCGTACTCATGACGAGATTTTCGAAAAATTTCCTGAAATGTCCATCGATCCTACCCAGGAGATGACGAAAATGAATTCCGTTCAAAATTGTATATATATATATATATATATATATATATATATATATATACATATATGTGTGTCTGTTAACGCTCTAGCGGTCGCAATATTTGTTTGATTGTTACCAAACTCGGAATTTAATCGTTTTATGTAAAAAGGAAGATCGAGTTCGTTAATGGCTGAAATCGGACCAGTGGGAGGGGGGTTTAGAAGGGGAATTTTGAAAATTTAAAATATCTCCGTTATTATGCATTGGATCGAAAAGTTGTATAGAATCAATCTTATTGCAAATTAAATTTACTATAAATATTGTTCTATACATTTATTCTGTATCTTGAATATTAACCGAGATATTTGCATTTGTATTCTTAATACGATCGGCAGGAGTCGGCTATGTTCGGGAATTTCCGCCGAGAGCTCTGGCGGCCGTTTCCATAACTATTCGCCCCTCTTGAATAGGTTTAGAGATAAGATTTATCTACTGGAAAACGTCACGTGGGAAATCTGCTTAGTTTACGCAGCCCCTGCGTGACGGACTTTTAACTTGATGATAGAAATATATGTCAGTGATGCAAGGCCAAGCTTAAATAAATATAGCTCTAAAGTGTAAAACTGTTAAAGAATATTTTTATGGCTAGAGCTAGAAAATATCCAAATTTATATGTTATTGGGGTTATTCCCTTTTTCTTTATTATGCGATTTAAATCTTTCATCACTATGATGGTTTGTTCTTTCTTTATGTATATTATTTGTTTTCTTTTTCTTTTTTTTTTATTTTCAACAACAGATTTATGAACTTTACATTTCTTGCATAATACTTTTGTTATGTACTACGAACATACGCGTTATATACCATATGTGGGCCACCCCCGGCCAGCGGTAAGGTTTGATCCGGTCCGCGAGACATTTTGGAAAACCCAATTAAACAAAAATAAAGTCCGTCACGCAGGGGCTGCGTAAACTAAGCAGATTTCCCACGTGACGTTTTCCAGTAGATAAATCTGCCCAATAACACCTGTAGTAGTAAGGTATCTCTAAACCTATTCAAGAGGGACGAATAGTTATGGAAACGGCCGCCAGAGCTCTCGGCGGAAATTCCCGAACATAGCCGACTCCTGCCGACGACACACAGAATACAAATGCAAATATCTCGGTTAATATTCAAGATACAGAATAAATGTATAGAACAATATTTATAGTAAATTTAATTTGCAATAAGATTGGTTCTATACAATTTTTCGATCCGACGCATAATAACGGAGAAATTGTGAATTTTCAAAAATTCCCCCCTCCCACTGGTCCGATTTCAGCCATTAACGAACTTGATCTTCCTTTTTACATAAAACGATCAAATTCCGAGTTTGGTAACGATTAAACAAAAATTGCGACCGCTAGAGCGTTAACAGACAAATATATATATATATATATATATATATATATATATATATATAATTTTGAACGGACCTCATTTTCGTCATCTCCTGGGTAGGATCGATGGACATTTGAGGAAATGTTTCGAAACTCGCGTCATGAGTACGACCTCAATAGCTGATTTCCCTTAAGGGAAATCTGCTAATATTACACTACTTACTCCAAATGAGGAAGATGAGGAGAGATTTGTGCGTTCGGCAGTACTTATAAATGCCGAACAGTTCTTTTCATTGATGAAAGTTAATAAATCAAAACATCGTACAAGGTCAGTCTTTACTATGACGGTAATTTGGAAAATTATTTTCGTCTTTGTATCTGTGAAGTTAATCCAAACATCGATGGATTAGTTTCCCAAATACAAGCTCTAGTGTCTCATTGATTTCGGTGACGCTATTTAAATTTTGTTGTTTGTAATAATTCCAAATTTTACGATTTAATTATAATGGTGTGCCTATTTTTTTCATTTCATTTTGTTATTTTAATAAATTGTATTATAATTACATTGTCGTGTAATTTCATGTCTGATATCTATCGTTAAAAATTATGAGCACTACTTTAAAGTGCACTACTTTTAAAAGCCTCCCGCGAACGTATTTGCAGACTAAAGTTTGGCCCGCAACATGTAAAAGGTCGCCCATATCTGTTATATACTATAGTATTGTGGTACATGTAGTAAATAAACGCCCTTTGAGCATGGGCAATGTGCAAAGGAAAATATAAAATAAAGTTCTATATGATATATATGTTTCCCTTAAGGGGAATCAGCTAACAATGGCATGAAGTGGGATGTTTCATTGGCATTTCCTTTAGCGGCAAAAAGGAGGCCGAAGATGATTACAGTATATATGTGTAGATTGATCTGGGAGTGACTGGAATACTCTTGCTGGCCGGAGTGAAGCCATTTGCTATCGCTCCACTAATGAACTCATCAACAAGGTTGCGCGGCGAACATGAAAGGGACCTCTGCTCCCCTAATACTCAACCTATTACAATGAAAAACAGGCCCCCATTGGACGCGCTCCTAAAAAAAAAAAAAAAAAATGGAAATAAAAGAAAAAAAGAACACTACTACTTTTCTGTCGTGACTTTTCTCAGTTGTGAAGAATGGGCATACTGTTGAAGGATGGGGAAGGCACAGTCAGAGGTTTAAGGGGCCCACAGATTATTCAAAAGTCCGTCACGCAGGGGCTGCGTTAACTAAGCAGATTTCCCACCCACACCACATATTTGCATTTTTCTTAAACAGTAAAATGTCCATGAGAACAATATTTGGTACTTAAGTAACAAATAAAGTGTTTCACTATATAACACAGTACTGTTTATGTGAGAAAAATAGGGATGGGTCTTTACTGAAGGCTGAAAATTAAAAAAAATGCAAATATAACAATATATATATATATATATATATATATATATATATATATATATATATATAATTTTCGATCAGACTCATAATACCGGAGATGTTTCGAATTTTTAAATCTTCCCCTCTAAATCAAGGGGGCCTTCCACTGGTCCGATTTCAGACGCTAACGAACTTCATCTTCTTTTTTCCATAAAACAATTATATATGAAGTTTGATAACCATCAAACGAAAATTGCGACCGCTAGACCGTCAACAGAATATATATACACACACACACACAATTAGGAACGGACCACATTTTAGCAGATTTCCCTTAAGGGAAATGAGCTATTGAGGTTGTACTCATGACACGATTTTCGAAAAATTTCTTCAAATGTCCATTGATGATACCCGTAGAAGACGCAAATGAGTTTCGTTCAAATTTTTTTTATATATATTTGTCTGTTTCCACTCTAGCAGTCTCAATTCGGGTATAATCGTTACCAAACTCGGGGTGGGGGGGGGGGTTTGATGGGAGTAATTTTGAAAATTCGCCTCCGTTATTATGCGTCGGATCGAAAAATTGTATAGAACCATTTTATTGAAAATGTAATGTTCTATAAATTTTGTTATGTGCATTTTCCCACTATCTTGATTATTAACCGAGATACTTACATTTTAAAATTGTTGGCCAACAGTAACCCCCCCCCCCCTACTCATGCCATATCAACAATAACATCTTATATTATTTGAAGCACATTATACCAAATATTGTTCTCATTGAACTTTTACTACTCGAGAGCGTGGCATACTTGGGAAATTGCTTAGTTTACGAAGCCCCTGCGTAACGAACATTTTTAAATATTTAAAGTCCTCATATGAGGGTATTGTAATAATTCTTGTAGATCGTGTGTTTGGTTTTAGCCTTCAGCAGTCTGTAATAATGTGTTTGATTGCCCAAGTTATATTACATGTACTGCAAGTCGGTGGTTCTGCTGTTAGGCATGAAATAGTTGTAGCTTACCCGAAACTTACCGGGCTAAAAGCGTGCCAGGACTTCTTCAATTCTTTCTACTCCAAGACCATTGTCGAGTAATTGAATGACTAATTGCTGTGTGTTATTACAGTGTGAGTGCAAGGACGAGAACTGCAGGCGGACCAAGGAGCGGGTCGAGGTTTGCAGGCCCGAAGTCTTCAAGGTGCATAACGCTCCGGTGGTCAGCTGTGTCGTCGCTCAATGGATATGCGGAGCTGATGCACTCTGCTCAACTGCATTGAGGTAGGTTCTTCTTCATTCACTCACTAACTGAGTTTCAATTAATACAAGCTGGTGGACAGAACTCATTGTTAGAATTCTAAAATATTGTATTGGAATATTCTTCTTATTCTGGACCCAATATTTTTGTATGTCCTTCATAATTTAATGGCAAGAGTCACCAATGAAAAACATTTTTTTTTTCGCTCAAACTTTATTCATAATGTTCTACATGTTTCGTGGCTTAACTACTACCTCTTCAGGGCCCATCCATTTCTGAAGTGCTCGTCCCCTCTTACGTTTATTGCGGCAGCCCCTTCCTTACTGGGGGTGGTCGTTCAAGGAATATCCACGACCTCCCCAGTGAGGATGGGGCTCTCTCAATGAACGTAAGAGGGAACGAGCACTTGAGAAATGGATGGGCCCTGAAGAGGTGGTAGTTAAGCCACGAAACATGTAGAACATTATGAATAAAGTTTGTGCGGAAAAAAATGTTTTTCATTGGTGACTCTTGCCATTAAATTATAAAGAACATATAATATATATCTTGTATGTACTCATTTGTATATATATATATATTATAGTGAACTAATAACTACGTCCAAGCTCAAATCAAAAGTCATAGATTGCGTTCAGTTTAAACTATACAAATTACCGTACTAAAAACAGATACTAAAACTAAAAGCAGCTATTAATTAAGAAAATACTAGAACAGAGCCCAATTTTTTTTTATTTTTTCTGAGTAAGCATGATCAACCATTATATTCATCAAAACATATAACGTTATTTTAGTAACAGTACATTATCGTTAGTTCAGTAAACTAACATTAGTTTTATCCATGATTGTCTCAATAACTGATTTCTCCCTAGGAAAAAGTTTGCAAATACTAAAAATATTAGTACTTTATAATAATAAAAAGGTTTGAAAAAGGTGTTGACCATTTAAAGAGATTGGGGGATTTAATGAACTCATAAAATAAAAAAAGAGGAAACTAAATGAACACTGGAGCAAGGCCCTTTCAAAGTAAGGTACTGGGGGGAGCGAGAAGTAAGGGGCGCGTGATTTTGTTAATTGAATGTGATTTTTGTGAATTGCAGGATGAATTATTACAATTATCTAAAAAATATAACGTTAGTTTATATTTAAGAGTAAATTATCGTTAGTTTCGTAAACCAACATTATTTTTGCTCATCAACGCTGACTACTCCCTGATCGTCGACTACACACCTTTTTGTCAGTTTTTCCTTTACTCAAATGGAAATAACCCGGGAATGATCTTTGGTACTTATCGATTATCGGGAGACCACCCGTTTAATGAAGGTTATTAATTCATAATAAAAATAAACTCGCTTTATTATTTAAAATAACACTTAAAGGATTTAGAAATGATAAAATGGTTAACGGGAGGTCACTCATTATTTACAGATAAAATATTTACTGATTCAAAACCGCTTGTAGCTATTCGCTGTTCATACTTGGCACGTGAGACGTGAATATATTTGTTCAATGCCTTAAAAAAATGATGTTTTAATTGAATTTTCTTTTTTTCTTTTCAGATATTACCACGCCAACTGTCGGTCGATGTTCCAAGGGAAAAGGTGCTCTCCTCGATGCAAGAACAGCATCAACATCCTCCGGAGACAGGAGAAGGCAGCCAAGTTGGACACGTGTATCTGCGACGGGAGGGAGGACTATGACTGCCTCACTATTCGCAACAACATGAAGAGGATGTGCTTCGAGAAGCCGACCACAACTATAGATCCACCCGACACTTCGACCAAGGTTAATGAGCCCGGCAGAGCAAGCTCTCTAATTCCCTCTTCTCTCATCATTACTGCAGCCTTGCTGTATTTAAGGTAAAATTATACTATCCAATGTTCATAGTCTTACTATATAAATGTGCTCCTACCCAGGGGCGGCTCAAGACAAAATACTGACCCGGGCAAACAACCGTTTTGTCGCCCCCCCTCCCTAAAAAAGGGGGGTCCGGGGCCCTTGTTCAAAATAGGCTTTAGAATACTTAGTTTTGAGGCATCTTAAGTGGTAGTTATCAATCAAAATATTATCATTTCAAGTGAAAAGATAACATGACTGAAAAAGTATGTAGGCCATCACCTTTTTGCATACATTATAGTAGGCTATACGTAATACATTGTGTGTTTTTGAGTTAGCTTATATTAAAAAAGTTTATTAAAGAAATTTACGCAAGAGAATACAAAATATTAACTTTATAAAATCGAAAACGAAATTTTTCACTACTTGGGCGTTTGGTCGCCCCCCTGGCTGCGTCGCCCCGGGCAGTTGCCCGGGTTCCCCGGCCCTTAAGCCGGCCTCAAGGGAAATCAGCTATTGAGGTCGTACTCATGACGCGATTTTCGAAAAATTTCTTCAAATGTGCATCGATCCTACCCAGGAGGTGACGAAACTGAGGTCCGTTCAAAATTATATATATATATATATATATATATATATATATATATATATATATATATATATATATATATATATATACATATGTCTAGATGAGACCAGAACTCTCAAGTCTCCGAGAAGGCCCTGAAGAAGCTGGAAGTATGACTCGGAAAACGTCGAACAAAATCATAGAGACTGTCAATATTCGAACCTTCATTGCAATGGGAAGGACCGTCGAAGTCTACTGGTATATATAGATCACACAGTTCGATAACTGACCATTCCAAGCTTAACTCGCCAAAATATGTTGCGCCAAGATCCTTCTTCATACATGTGGGATTATTTGAATGTTACGAAAGTCTTAAAAAGATATGGTGGTCTTTGAATGAAAAAGTCCGTCACGCAGGGGCTGCGTAAACTAAGCAGATTTCCCACGTGATGTTTTACAATTGAAAAATTTCACGAGAGTCGAACAGTTACGAAAACGGTCGAACTAGCTTTTGGCGGGAAACTCACTCTCGTCTTTAACCGCCCACATTTAATAAAAATGCAACTCGGTTAATATTCAAGATAGAGATAAAATGTATATAACAATATTTATAGTAAATTTAATTTGCAAAATGATTGTTGCTTTACAATTTTTCGATCCGACGTATAGTAACGGAGATATTCCGATTTCAGCTGTTAACGAACTTGATCTTTCTTTTTACATGAAACAATTAAATATCGAGTTTGGTAGCGATCAAACAAAAATTGCGACCGCTAGAGCGGTAACAGACAAATATATATATATACATATATATACAGTTTTGAACGGACCTCATTTTCGTCATCTACTAGGTAGGATCGATGGACATTTGAAGAAAAATTTCGAAAATCGCGTCATAAGTATTACCTCAATAGCTGATCTATTAAGTGGGAAATCTGCTAAAATTAAGCCAGCTTTGAGGTGAAGCCTCGAGGTCTAAATAATTTTACGTCCTTGTAGGGAGTAATTGAAGTATTTTGATAACGAATATTTCGGTTTTCAGATTATCCATTTTGATCTTCCTTGAATCCATCATGATTAGTTTTACGTGGCCTCTGTACGCATCTCGTACAACTTAAAATAAAGCCCGTCACGCAGGGGCTGCGTAAACCTAGCAGATTTCCCACGCGTGCCACGTATTTGCATTTATCTCAAAATGTTCAATGAAAGCAATATTTGGTATTTATGCTTCAAATAACGTGCTTCATAATATAACAGCTTATTGTTAATATGTCATGAGTAGGGGTTTACTGAAGACCGAAAACTATAAAATGAAAGTATCTTGGTCAATAATCAAGGTAATGGAAAAACGTACACAACTACAATTCCAGAACATTACATTTTCAATAAGATTGGTTTTATACAATTTTTGATCCGCCGCATAGTTACGGAGTTATTAAGAATTTTCAAAATTCTCCCCCTCTAAACGCTCCACCCCCCCCCCCTCCCACTGCTCCGATTTTAGCCGCCAACGAACTTGATCTTCATTTTTACACAAACATTTAAATATCACTCAGGCCTGAAAACTGAAAAATCCAAATATCTCGGAAATTCAATAGCTGAGTTCCCTTAAGGGAACTCAATATACATAGTTCGAGCAAAACTAAAGTTCATATTATTTTCGAAATTCCTCTCCTCTAAACCCCCGTCCTACTGCAGCTCGGATTTCAGCCATTAACAAAATTGATCTTTCTTTTTACATAAAACGATTAAATATCATGTTTGGAAACATAGAGTAACGATCAAACAAAATTGCGACCGCTAGAGAGTTAACAGGCAAATATATATAAGTACGTATATATATATATATATATATATATATATATATATATCAATTTGAACGGACCTAATTTTCTTCATCTTCTAGGTAGGATCGATGGACGCTTGAAGACATATTTCAACAATCACGTCTTGATTACAACCTCAATAGCTGATTTCCCTTAAGGGGAATATACTAATACGATTTCCCTAAGTATATTGAAATTTCATATTTAGGGCTGTTGTACTATCTAGTTCTGTACCTTTGATTGTGGTAAAAATATAGACTAAAGGGGAAGGGGTGGTTTAGAGGGGTACGAAATAAAATATTGCAAATAATCGTAGCTATTACATGATCCAAACATTTTGTTTATATAGAAAATATCTGTAAATTATGTTCTCTGATATTGGATCAGAGATATCGTAAATGACTTTAAAGTGAAATCTCGAGAAAAGAGTAGAAGTACTGCAAAACATTTTATTTATTAGCAGATTTCCCTTAAGGGAAATCAGCTATTGAGGTTGTACTCATGACGGAATTTTTCTTCAAATGTCCATCGATCCTACATAGTAGATGACGAAAATGAGGTCCGTTCAAAACTGTATATATATATATATATATATATATATATATATGTTACCTCTCTAGCGGTCGCAATTTTTGTTTAATTGTTACCAAACTCGATATATAGTCATTTTATGTAAAAAGAAATATCACGTTCGTTAACGCCTGAAATCGAACCAGTGGGAGAGGGGGTTTAGAGGGTAGGATTTTCGAAAATTCGAAATATCTCCGTTACTATACGTCGGATCGAAAAATTGTACAGAATCAATCTTATTGCAAATTACATTTACTATAAATATTGTTATATACAATTATTCTCTATCTTGAATATTAACTGAGATATTTGAATTTTTATTAAATCGACGGCTAACGGACGAGAGTGACTTTCCCGCCAAAAGATCGTTCGGCCGTTTCCTTGATTGCTCGCCTCTCGTGAAATTTCTCTATTGTAAACCTTCACGTGGGAAATCTGCTTAGCTTACGCAGCCCCTGCGTGACGGACTTTTTTATCTATTAGGATTACAAGGAAGACATTTGGTGCCCACGCTAGATTTCTAGAAATCCATGAAGCTGATATAAATTTATTCTTCAAATTTTATGGCTAGGGTCTCAAATAAAAAACATTTTTTTTTTTCGGTGCAAAATTTATTGCAACTGCCCTACATGTTACGTGGCTTATTTGCCACCTCTTCAGGGGATAGCCCTTTTTTAAAAAATTATTATTAACATTAATTTAACACATCTCTTAATAATTCTTTTGCTATATATTGTATGAGTAGGTGCCTACATCTATGTTATATTTATTAAATCTAATTATAAATTGCTACTTACATTTCTGAAGTGATCGTTTACCTTTTGCATTCGTTGCGACTGTCCTCAAAGAGGAGGTAGATGATACTGAGTGGTTCCCGAGGTAGTCAGACGACTAAAAATCGATTATTTACAATCATCAATCTTAAATTTTTGAAGTGAAAACTTCTTTAGGCACGTTGTGCACCCCGTAAGGAAGCATTTGCAGGAGAGGAAAAAAGTATGAAATCGCGACACCGCCACCGCCACCGCTAGTACTCAACTCAAAGCTAAAGGAGCTTCATAACTCCTGATTAACATTAATTTAGATTAGATGATTAACCAAATTAGCTAGAGTTTTCGTTCGCATACCATTTTAAAGAGGACAAAACCAGAATCATTTCGTTCACAGATACTATATATCTACCATTTTTACTTTCATAGATATTTTAATCCGAAGTTTAAATAAATTCGAATATTTAAATAAATAAATTCGAATATTTAAATAAATAAATTCGAATATTTAAATAAATTCCGATATTTAAATAAATTCGAATCAAAACTGTTTGTATCCTACTTTAGCTACCATATACCGATTGTATCAGTTTTAGAAATTGGTGATGATGGTGCAAGAGTTGTTGAAATTATGGATAGAAATTGATTTTTCTGAGTGTACTTAACTTATTCTTGTAAAGCATTTGTAATAAATCTGAAATGTAATTTTTTTCTTTTATGTAAAATAACTGAAATAATTATGTATAGTATTTTATATTGATAAATAAAACAATTCGTGGAACATTCTTTTTTTTATCACTATTATTTTTGTCATTTCATTTTTTCATGTAAAATAGAACATAACTGTTACTTATTGATAAATAATTAAAAATATTTTTAAAATAAGACTTCGTAAAAAAAATTTCTCAGCAATGCCAAAATTGAGCGATCAAAGCTAAAGGAGTTTTCACTTCTACCGGCAGTCCCCTGACTGCTTCTTTTATTTTTTTTTAAAAGAGATAGTTCTTGAAGAGGTGGTAAATAAACCACGGAACATGCAGGACAGTTTCAATAAAGTTTGAACCTAAAAAATTTTTTTTTATCGGAGACCTTTGCCATAAAATGTGAAGAATATATAAATAATATTGGGTCCAGAATAAGAAGATATAAATTTAATTTAAAGCCATTATACTAAAACAATGTCAACGAAATAATGTATTATTAACTCAACCTTTCCATTTCATGTCTACATCATCTTCATGTAAGAAAATATAATTGCATTTATTCATTGTAATATAGAAAACATTTTGTTTCTGCTTGTTGCAGGTAGCAATTGAAGAATTAGACTTGATCATCTACCTCGAAGAAACCAATCAACTGAGGCTCTGTGAACAGTTACCGACGCCACAGTTAATATTGATAATGTTCAAGAACTCCCACAGTGAGGTCAAAACCAAATCTCTACTTCCATAGGGAATGGTTTATATATTATTTTTGTGTGAGATGAAATATCCCCAAAGATTGTCCCAATCATTTTCTATTCATTGTATTAAGTAAGCTTTAAACATTATTTATAACTTTTTATTGGTCAGCTACAAGCAGGTGTTTTGAATGCCATCACTCTAAGTTGTATATCTTTTTTCTTTTCTTTTTTTTATAAAAATATTATAATGCCTCGGATTTTGATAAAGTTTAACTCTGGTTATGACACGGCTATAAACCTTCTAAAATTCCTATGGTATTTTTCCTTTACTGTAAGTTACTTTATTTTTGAAACAGTTCATCAGTCTTCCAGAATAATATACCTTTAAAAAAAATCATTTCCGTTTAGATTTTTTTCCTGATTTTGAATTCATATATCGTACAGCTAAATATACATTTAATGGCAACGATTTGTAGTAATACTTCTTTTTTCTCGAACCACTTTATTTTGACTCCCATCTTGTTGTCATATTAAACAATATGAAATGAAATTTACTTATTAAAAGAAAATATATTTTTCTCCATTAAATGTTAAAGATATAATAGGATACATACAAAAATGTTAAGGTTTACATTAATTAAAGTTAGAAATATTAAGTCTATTCTAATTAATTTCCTTAAAATGATTATTAGTACTTAAAGTATTTTAAATGCTACCATTTAATGTTTAATATCGTACTGACATTTCGTTAATTGCTATAATGATTTCTTTAATCTTTAGTACATTTTAAAAAATGCATTTTTAATTGATCGACATGCGTCATTGTTAATCTTAAATTACACTTCAAGTGACAACCTTTAAAAGTAAATTAATTATGACAAACTTGTCGAAGCTCTAAATGAGAGATAGTGATTGATCATAAATTACTTTTTGGCCAATTAATGATACAAATACATTTTTGAGTTTTTAAACACGGAATATTTTATTATAGATTTAATATATTCCAATAGTGCGTTAAAGATTTCCAGTCCAAAATACGCCTTTTCTGTAAGGCTTATTTTAGTTCTTTAAAGGTGACGTCTAGAAATCGTCAGATTCTTAATGAATGTAATTTTTTCCGTTTCATCTTATTTTAAATAACTATTGTTCTATTCTAATGTGTGATTCGAGTAAACCAGTATATTTATTGATGGTCAATTTGCAGTATGGAATATTGATTCTGTATGTGATGTAAAATACGAAACTATTTCTTTTTAAGCTCATACATAAGTAGACTGATCATGGCCAATCGGCTTAAATTATTTCAAAAATTTGCTGATTTAAAGGGAAACTCCATTGTCTAAAGGAAAATAAACGTATAAATAGCCACATCTTAACCAGAATTATAAATCATTGTAAATAATATACTAAATTTACGGGTTCTGTATAAAAATTATCCTGTTTCACATTCAGGATGTTTGTAATTTATTTTGCTTCTTTCTTCTGAAATTTCTGTGATATATTAATGTACCTAAGTATTTTCATTGAGTTAGTAGTATGCATATGCATACATTAAATGAGGTGGTCAAATATTAACTTCTTTTCTCAAAAAAAAAAAAAATATTAAGTTATTTGCGAACATCTCCACTGGGCGGGCAGCATTGTTAGTGGGTAGTTTTCTTCTTTTTCTCTAATAACGGCTATTAATAATTTATTGCGTTGGAATATTCTCTTTAATTACTCTTCATAAAAATAGCCATTAAGTATTATTTAAAAACACTTAACTAAAACCCCGAGCTGGTTTTTCTCTACTTCGCAGAAATCATGTTTTTTTGAATTACTGGAAAAGGTTTTTATTCTGCGAAAATTATACACGGTTTAAGCTAAATTAATATTTTGTTAAATTTATGTAAATGGAAATATAATCAGTTGGATGAGTATTTGCAGATAATTATTTTATTATAAACAATTATGTATGTCTACGACTTTCTGTGGCTCAGCTTAACATTTATAGCATACGGTAAAAGTAAATTAAATTTGACGACCTTTTAAGCTGTATCGACAACGATCATCATGATCGCTAAAGGCTAAGTGCTGTAATTGCCTTTTGTGTTCTTTCGAAAGCTGCTCTTTTCAAATTACTATGCTCACCGAAGTGCATAAAACGTTTGATAACTTCAAAAAAGGCTTTTGAGCCTCCCTCTTCCCCTATGCCCAAAAAACATTACCTTCAAATATAGTTGTGATGAGCTCGGTGTGCCTTATGATATACCCAAGAAGTTTCACCCTAATTTTTTCCAAGGATTAGAAAGATCTTTCATTTAACTTACCCAACGAGGTAAGTTCTAAATGTAGAACTTCCATTTTGGATTTTTTCTTAGTCCAACTTGTTCTGGCGATTCTGCGCCAAATCCACATTTCCAGTCTTATTATATTCCCTTTTGCGGAGAGTCCAATTTTCGATCCCGTAAGGCAATACACGCACAAAAGACTTAGCAAACATGGTTTGGTATACACGCTTATATGATTTTAGTTATAATACTCTAGTTTTGCTTTGGAAAGCTTGTTTAGCAAGAGCTACTCTTCTATCGACTTCAGCTCTACTATCATTGTCTTCCGTAATGATGCTTCCTAGGCAACAAAACTCCTTTCCTATACAACACAAGAACAATTACATTAAAAAAAATTACCTTTAAAACCCTTGGATGCCCAAAAATATAAGGAAAGTGTACTATGATATTCAGTTTTGTCCAAATACTCAATTAAATGTTTATCAATTTATCTTTTCAACTACATGAAAAGATGTATTTTTAACAAAATATATCCACTAACTATAAACAGTGAAGCCAAAGTCTTGGCACATTCACATTGGAAAACAAAAATAAAGACTTTTAAATGGACGTTTCTTCAATATACTTCTAAATTAAAACGAAAATAAAATAAAAGTAATTTACCTCGAGACGGGTGAAAATGTATTGGCACTGAGCAAATTACCTATTTTAAATAACTAATGGGGTCACTATAATGTTCTTCAGCATAACGTCTACACGTCGCGTAGCATGACGCGGAAAATACTGGGATCAATTTGAGAGCCAATTTTAACCCATTTCTCTGGATAAACGATTTCAAACTCATTTCTGACGTAATTTATTTCATATGAAGTCTTGGTTATACCCCAGACACTTAAGTACATTTATACACCGAGATTGTGGAGGTGTTTTATGCCGTCTCCAAACATTTGATAGCATCCATTCCTTCTTTTGTACCCAGCCCTTGCTTCGGTTCGTTATCTTGCTAGGATATAAATTATTCATCCTTTCCCATCTCCACAGTTCTACTCCATAAATTATTTAACAATACATCAACAGCGTAGATAAAACCTCCGTTGAACTTTAGGTTTTCAAATCGATTTTTAAAACTGTAGCCCACCACTTAAACACTTTCAACGGTATTTACAAACATTCATTCTTTTCTTTTCTTATGAAAAATTTTGGTTTATTTTCCTTACGATTACAAATCCCCTCCCCCATTAAAAAAAAAAGATTTTTATTTTAAAAGCGATTTTAAGTAAAATTTTCTTTTCTTCTTTTGTGCGGTAGATAGAGTTACCAAATCTGGTAGTGGTGTGGCCAGATTCTTGGTTTCAGAATATCTGACAGCATCTGGGCATCATTTTTTTCTAACGTCATTTTTTATACATTCCTTTTTCTTTTCTCTTTCGGACGTTAGATATTGTGGCCAAATGTGGTACTGGAGTCTTTTTTTTCAAAATAGTTTTCAAGTATAATTTTCTTTTCTTATTTTTTGACGATAGATGTTGTGGACAAATATGGTATTATAATATAAGTGTACAGTTCATTCTCGTGAGTATCCGTCAAGAGCTAGTTCGGGCTGTTCCCGCAATTGTTCGACTCTCTATTCTGAAATTTCTCTATTCTAAAACTTCACGTGGGAAATCTGCCTAGTTTACGCAGCCCCTGCGTGACGGACTTCATGAGTTCATTAAATTCCCCAATTCCTTTTCTTTCGCCCCTTTAAATGGTTAACGCATTTCAAAACTTTTTATCATAAAGTATTAGTATTTTTAGTTTTTTCAAATTTTTTTTCTTAGGAGACATCAGTTATTGAGACAGCCATGGGTAAAACTAATGTTAGTTTTCTGAACTAACGGTAAGGTACTGTTACTAAATATAAAATAACGTTATATGTTTTTATATCGTGGCCAAATGTGGTACTGGTGTTGTCTTTTTTGTTTTTTTTTCAAAAGAGTTTTCAAGTACAATTTTCTTTTCTTATTTTTTGACGATAGATATTGTGAACAAATATGGTTCATTCTCGGTTTCAGAATACCTGACATCATCTGGGAAACAATTTTTTTTTTTTTTTTCAGAAGGAGTTTATGAACATTTTTTTTTCTTTTCTCTTTCGGACGTTAGATATTGTGGCCAAATGTGGTACTGGAGTTTTTTTTTTTTTTTCAAAATAGTTTTCAAGTATAATTTTCTCTTCTTATTTTTTGACGATAGATATTGTGGACAAATATGGTATTATAATATAAGTGTACTGTTCATTCTCGGTTTCAGAATACCTGACATCATCTGGGAAACATTTTTTTTTTTTTTTCAAAAGTAGCTTATGTACATTTTTTTCTTTTCTCTTTCGGACGTTAGATATTGTGGCCAAATATGGTACTGGAGTTTTTTTTTTTTCCAAAATAGTTTTGAAGTATAATTTTCTTTTCTTCCTTTGTAAGATAGATATTGTGGACAAATATGGTATTATAATATAAGTGTACTGTTCATTCTCGGTTTCAGAATACCTGACATCATCTGGGAAACAATTTTTTTTTTTTTTTTCAAAAGTAGTTTATGTACATTTTTTTATTTTATGGTTCGGACGTTAGATATTGTGGCCAAATGTGGTACTGGCGTTTGTTTTTTTTTTCAAAATAGTTTTCAAGTATAATTTTCTCTTCTTATTTTTTGACGATAGATATTGTGGACAAATATGGTATTATAATATGAGTGAACCGTTCATTCTCGGTTTCAGAATACCTGACATCATCTGGGAAACAATTTTTTTTTTTCAAAAGTAGCTTATGTACATTTTTTTCTTTTCTCTTTCGGACGTTAGATATTGTGGCCAAATGTGGTACTGGAGTCTTTTTTTTCAAAATAGTTTTCAAGTATAATTTTATTTTCTTAATTTTTGACGATAGATATTGTGGGCAAATATGGTTCATTCTCGGTTTCAGAATACCTGACATCATCTGGCAAACAATTTTTTTTTTTTTCAAAAGTAGTTTATGTACATTCTTTTTCTTTTCTCTTTCGGACGTTAGATATTGTGGCCAAATATGGTACTGGAGTTTTTTTTTTCCAAAATAGTTTTCAAGTATAATTTTCTTTTCTTCCTTTGTAAGATAGATATTGTGGCAGAATGTGGTAATATAATCTGAGTGTACGGTTCATTATGGGTTTCAGAATATCTGAGAGCATCTGAGAACCAATTTTTTTTTTTTTCAAAAGTCATTTCTTTTACATTTTTTTTCTTTTCTCTTTCGGACCTTAGACATTGTGGCAAATAATATAATTTTCTTTTCTTCTTTTTTTAAGTTAGAAAGAGTGGCCAACTGTAGTATTACAATAGGAATGAATGGTAGATTCTGGGATTCAAAATATTTGAGATCACCCTGGCGGAAATTTTTTTTTTTTAAGTGATATTATGCTTTTTTCTTTTATTCTTATGTGAGGTAGATATTGAGGCAAAATTTGGTATTATAATCTGGGGGAACGGTTCATTCAGAATATCTGAGAGTATTTGGGGGTCAATTTATTTGGTGATTTTGGGTATATATTTTTTTCTGGACATATCGGAGAACACCTCAGGGACATTTTTTAAATTTTTTTATTTATTTTTTTTTAAGGGATTTGGTTTATTTTTTTTTTATTTTCTTCTTTTGGGGAGTAGATAGTGCGCCACAATGTGGTATAATAATTTGAATGGTAGATTCTGGCGAGAGCTGAAATGTCGGGAGAGCTTGCTGGGACTCTGCCACACACGAAGAGTCGCTCTCTCTTTCAGTCGCCCTCACTCTCTCTCTGTTCCCCGCTCCACCGGGACAATTACTATCCTCCCCCCCTCAATCCCTCATTCTATCTTTCTCTTCCGCTGATATTCATTCGATTACTCAATCCAAGGCCCAACAACTTCTTATCGACGGATGCCCATCAGGACTTAGTCATGACAGAATGTTTGTGTTTCGGACTGTTATTAAAAGAAACGGTACTTTTCTTAAAAGTAACTGAACGTAATATTTTACTTGTGATTTGTGGTTAGATGTAGTTATTAGGTCACTACAATACATATATATACAAATGAGTACATGCAAGATATACAGGGTCTTTCAAAAAGAATGAACCGATTTCATTAAGCTATATCTTATTAACAGCCAGTAATTCAAGATTGCAATAAAGGCACATGTATTTAACCGGTGTTGAAGTTTTATGGTGTCATCATCATCATCATGCTCCATTTGCAGCATCGCATCACAACGTGTTTTGCTGCGATGCTAGTGTAAAGCACCATAAAACTTTGAAATCAGTTCATTCTTCTTTTTGAATGATCCTATATATTAAATATTCTTCATAATTTAATGGCAATTGTCACCTATAAAAAACCTTTTTTCCTCGCAGACTTTATTCATAATGTCCTATATGTTTCGTGGCTTAACTACCACCTCTTCAGGGCCCATCCATTTCTGAAGTGCTCGTTCCCTCTTACGTTCATTCCTGAGTGGGGAGGTGGTTGATACTCGTTGAACGACCACCCCCAGCGAGGAAGGGACTGTCGCAATGAGCGTAAGAGGGAACGAGCACTTCAGAAATGGATGGCCCTTGAAGAGGTGGTAGTTAAGCCACGAAACTTGCAGGACAATAAGAATAAAGTTTGAGGGGGGGGGGACGTTTTTTATTGGACACCTTTGCCATTAAACTATGAAGAACACATAACAATATTGTGCAGAATAAGAAGATATATATTTTAAACATAAAAAAAGACAAGTTGTAAAAAAAAAATCATTAGTATTATTCAAATGATTTTAAATTTTAAATTGGATTTTAATGTCATTCTTCCTTCGAAAATATGGTCCATAGGCTTTTCTGATTTCGGTAAATTTACTGTTAGATGAGAGTTATTTCGTTTAGTTAGAATTAACTAAACTAGAGCATCAGGTCACTCCTTATTAAAAAATATGTATATAGCCTTTTAAAAATATGTCTAAACTAATGAATACAATACAAACAACAGATATATCTTATAACGGAAAAACCTTACAACATGAAAAAAAAAAGTCATTAGTTCTGGTAAATTATTTTAAATTGGAGTTTAACAACAATTTTGTTTTTCGAAGTTATAGTCCGAAAGTTTGTAGGGGTTTGCCAAACCGAGATAGCTTAGACTTGTTTAGTTTAGCAAAGATTCAGCTCAGTTTTTAATCAATTTTCAACTATTTGTTTTAGTTTCAAAAATACTTGAATTTATGAATTTAATTTTTGATTTATTTTTTTTTTAGTTTGGAGTTTGTGGTTTAGTTTTAGTCCGTTATTCCGATAGTTATTATAGTTGCAATTTTTACTTTTGACCAACACTGAATAGAATAGAATTGAAAATGTATTGCTTAATTGATTTTACATCTTGAAGAAAGGAGTTCGCCTCCTACTCACAAAAAAATGGCACTTAAATAAAAAGCAATATGTAAAGCTACATAAATAAATAAACTACACAATTCTAGTTAGCAATTAAAAATTTACAATATATATATATATATATATATATATATATATATATATATATACACACACACACACACACACACACACACACACACACACACACACACACACACACAAACACACACTGAGATAGAAAAGAATGAGATTGCTAATATATAAATGATAGAAAGTTAATATGATCTTGGTTAACACTAATAGTTTAAAAATAAATAAATAGCAATTATAATTATGAATTTTTACTTGTTTCCTAATTACTCATAAAGTATAAAACTTCGTATTTTAACAGTTTCCTTAACAAATATTAGCAAATCATTAATTTGACTAAAACTGTCTATTTTTAATAAGTCCTCAAACACTAAATTGGTGTCTGTCATCTTCTTAATATATTTCTGGATAAATTGCTGTGTTAAAATAGAACGTGAGATGAAAAAATGCTCCAAATTGTCGAGTTCATTACTATTACATAGTGAGCAGGAGGAAGTGGGCTCATATTTAAAGAACGATTTATTTAGGCTTAATCTTTGAAACCTGCTGCCGGCAATTGAGAGATTATTCTTGATTTGTTTATGTGGCATCTGAAACTAAGTCTTCCCCAAAGACCAAGTTCGATATATTCCTATAACGTTGTTCCGTTCTCTAAGTCTTTACTTAACAGGTGGCTGTCTACTTTTGCAATTAAGTCATTTTTATTTCTTAAAAGTATGACCGGATCTGGTAATTTCCACTCATCCTCAGCAACAACGGAGTACATTATTTCACTCAGCTCCTTAACCCAGCTAAATGACATTCGTCTGTTTTTGATAGCTCCAACAATCTTCTAACGCAGTTGAGGGGTAACCTGTTTTACGGAATTTCGAACCACCAATTTAAAGGACGCTCGAATATAATTTTGCCCAAGACTGGCAGCGACGGCCTCGACTAAAGGCACTGGCGGAACCAACCCGATATCTGTTAGGTGGTGAAGCTTCAAGTTCGTTTCTAAAGATGTAAAAGGATTTCACGGGGGTCACTTCGGATGTAGCTCACAGATGGCTTCTCCCATTCAAAACGAAACGTGCTAAAAGGAGTAGAGAGGTGTCTGAATAAGCATGAGAATAGAGCGGAGGCCCCTGGGATACAGGGCTGAATAGCAGCTGTCCCTCCGCTACTGATATATTGGCCGCCCTTATGACCAGCTACTCCGAACCTAACTGTCCGCCCTTTTAGTGCTGATAGAGTTGAAAGGAATTAACAATTCAATCCCACCACCCCGGAGGGACCGACACCCATTTGGAGAAGGCACAATCGGTGGACACCTGTCGAGTCTGATTCTTCTCCAAGTTTCCACAGGTTGCTATTGACAGGTGCGTTTTGAATAAACCTTAACCCCAGCAAATCTTCAAACTACCCTCCCCCCAGAAAATCTTCATATTTCCTACTGCATTCAACCATTTTCAGTATTTGGAAGAGTGCCAACAATTTTAAGGTTATATAATAGAATGTAAGAGGGGTCTCTTTTCTTTAGTAGACAAATGTGTTGGATTTAGAGTTAGAGGTGGTTGGCTGTAATGCTCCTCTGAGTTTTCAATATACGTTGACAAGGAAATTTATTAAACCCCAAACGCAGCTATACCGTATTCATAATTGTATATAGTTTGATCTGTAATGTTTAACATATGAGCCATGTTAATAAATAGGTGACATAACTAGACACACACCCCCAGGCACTCTCAAACTCCTTTAACATTGTTTTGTTAAAATTATTTGTGAAATTTAAACAAATTTACATTCCTGAGGATAACACAACATTCCTAAATGAGTAAACATTAAATGTTGTGTATATATTATCGTGTGGGGTTCATGAATACATACCTTCTATTGGTTTCAAGCGCCATTTAATGTTTTGCTGTAGTTTATAAGCGCATATCACCATTGCTTTTGTTATGCGATAAAAGTGTATATGAGGAAAACTACCCTGCATGCAGAAGAATCACCAACAATTTTACTTGGCGTTTACACTTTTTGAACGAGTAGCAAAATGTAACCAGGGTCGTCGAACGGGAGGTCAAAACCAAAATCGTAACACATCTCTCCGTCTAAGTATGGAACGTGGTTTTTAAAAGAACTTAATAATAATAATAATAATAAACAAATAGTGCTAATGTGTATTTTATGAATCTCCAATTGGGACAGCCACAATTTGGTTCCTCCCTATCCCATCCCTTATCTGATTTTTTTTACTGGTCAAACGGACCTAGACCTAAAATGTTTGAAAGAATTGTCATATCCTGTTTTTAAAAGATTTTATTTTTAGCAATATTATTTTCTTGTCTAGATTAGTCTTCCTGCAAATATTTTTTCAGCTACTCATTTCCTATTTGTAACTATGTAAATAAACATTATTAATATTGCACAATATTTATCTAATATTGTTTTTCATTCTATGTAATATGACTAAAAAATCCTCTATCTTGTTGAGCTCTAAAATATGCATTGAGGATTTTTATTTAATATTAGTGAGACCATCAAAAGTCTACATAGCAAGACGTAGCTCATTCAAGCATTTGCCGCAAGGATTTATTACTGAGCAAAGTATCTGACGAAGCAAATTCGAAGTTCATTTGTATTGTAAGTGTAATACACGAATCATTACCGTTAAATGTTTTAAAAAAATAACATCATTTTACAAAAGAGAGTTTTTCGTAATAGAGACATAGAAAGAGATTGAACGCATTCGTAGGAGTTCATTTATATAAATGTGTGCTAGTTCCTTTAAATATTGCGTCAAATGAGAAAAAGGCACTAAAAAGTTTATTGTGTTAAAAACACTATAAAAAAAACTGATTTTACAAATGTTCGATACATGTGACATTTCAAAGAGGTTCCAATGTACAAATTAAAAATGATATTTTAACTGTATTTGAAAATTATGATTGAGAAAGTTGTAGTAAATGTTCAAACGAACATTTTCATTTTCCAAGCTGGAAAAAAAATTGAATAAATACTAAGACTTGTGTAACATATGTACTAGAAAGAGAGACAAAACAGCGTTCTGTTCATAATTAATTTCTTTTCGATTTATCTTTAAATAATTTAGTGGCATTCTTAACACATTTTGTGACTTAATTGTTGATGTGTTTATATGTACATAAGAATATGATATATTTATATATATTTGAGTTGTAAATAATTTATTAAAGGATTCGAAAAACCAAAGAAGTTAGTAATTTTATTTCTTCAAATTATTGTTTCAGTTTAAGTAGGTTAAAACTTCTGTTGTTATTTTTTATGAAGTGGCTTTGAGTTTTGGAATTACAAAGAAAGAATATCTTTAATGGAATGGTATTTTTTGAAATATAATTGCTGGAAATATATCCTAGAAATATATATATGTATATATATATATATATATATATATATATATATATATATAATAAATTCCTAATGTATTAAATACAAGTATTAGTTTAGAAACATTTTGTGGTGTCTGAAATGGTGTATAACCTATTGCTAGAGGAAAAGCTACCAATAGTTTTGCTTTCTTTTTATATTTTGTAATTTTTGTATATTTACTTGATTGTCTGTTAACAAGAACTGTTGTGCTGGGACCGACATTATATTTATTAATACGGAGAAAATATATATATTTATTGTTTTGTACATAGTGCATTAATAAAAAAAAAGTTTTATTATTACTGTTGTATTTTGTGTACCACAGGGATGCATCCTAAGCCCTTTCTTATTCCTTACCTATACTACCGACATCCCATCACATCCTGAAACTTCCCTTCTCACGTATGCAGATGATACTGCAATCTTGACGTCCAACTCAGACTCAAATATGGCATCTGATCTCTACAAGAACACCTAGCTCTGCTAGAATCCTGACTGCCTCAATGGAGGATCAAGGTCAACAGCAGCAAATCAAGCCATGTAACATTTACACTCCGACGTTCCATTTGCCCTCCAGTTACACTCAATAGCTCACTAATTCCTCTAAAATCACAAATTAGGTATCTAGGACTCTCATTAGACAAGCGACTAACTTGGAAACCTCACATCGCATTAAAAAGACAAGAAGTGAACCGACGGTACAGACTTCAACTAAGACTACTTGACAACAGATCTAAACTATCACTACATAACAAAGGATTGATTTATGCGACAGTACTCAGACAAATATGGACAAACGGACTTGGCTTTTGGGGTTCCACTAAACCTTCAAATTCCTACAAAATCCAAACCCTCCAATCCAGAATACTCCGCAAAATGACAGATTCCCCATTTTACGTATCCAATTTAACTCCCCATAAAGACCTCGACATTCCTTTTGTCCATGCCCTCGCAAAATCCCGATATCAGAAATTCCTCTCTCTCCTTCCCACACATATTAATTCTTTAGTCGAATCACTTTCATCTACCCATATTCCAGAAACCCAAGACGACGTATAAAGCGTAAGTGGCCCAGAGATCTTCTTGTCTAGTGCACAGTATAAACTCCAAATAGTACAAACCAAGGTTCTCTCCAATGTGGGTATTGTCAATGGACAACTTCCCACCTCAAGTCAATAATCAAGCCAATTGTTATATTATTCATATCATTTGCTTGTATTATTTTTATGTTGTTGCAAATAAACGAATAAATATTAAAAATAAAAACTGTTGTATTTTGTTTTCTTCCTTAAAGATAATATTTTTATCCTGTACCTTCAAAGTGAAACGTTTAAAGGAGTTTAGTCTAATTTTATGGCATTATTTCAATATTGCTTCACGCAGGCTGAAAATAAGCACATTTCCCACGTGACTGAATATGATACGGCGATGATCTCATTTCAGTATCTATTCCTTTATTACTCCGGTAGGCAGAAGCTACAAGTTAAAATCGGACGAATAGAAGTTGTGGTTTAGAAAATGCTGAAACAAAAAAAAATGGTACAAATAACTTAATATTCGAGTTAGAGGAAGCCTGCACATAGAAATAGTTGTAGAATATTAAAATTTCAACAAAACAGGTTTAAAAAATGTTTCGGCTCATGGTAATGGAGATATTTCGAATTAGTAATTATTCTGCCTCTAACACCTCCCTCTCCCACAGCCGCACAGTGGAGTATTTGTCTCAGAATCCTGACATCAAACGTTTAAATATCGAGTTTGGTAATGAACATACAAAAATTGCGAGCGTTAACCGACAAATATATTTTATGTATATGTATATAGTGTCCCATGTTTCCGTGCCACCCCCCTTAAAATCTGCAATTATTTTAATACAAGGCTGAGACGTGGTGTGCCTTAATTGGGACCACTGAAGAATCCTTTAAGTCGATATTACACCTCCTAACCTTCTCCAGCAACAATACTTAGGAATTTCTAATGGAATGCCCTACTTTTTATAGCAGATTCATATAGAAAATAAAATTCTCAAACGAGTTTATGTCGGTGAAATTTTCGATTTGGCACATCCCTTAGCTGTAAAATGCACAAATCTTTGTTTCAGAAACAGCACATTTTATTGAAAAATGCTTCGACAAAATTTGTAGTCGACAAAGTATTTTTTTTCCAGAAAGAATCCAAAGAAATGTTTAATTCAAGAAACATCAGCAATTCCTAAATAAAGATTTTCCAATGAAATCAAATAGCTGCAGCTTGACGGATGTCCTTCCCACTTCTCAATCACTACTCGATCAACAATAAGAGAAATCCTTCCACAACGCAGTATCTGACACAGCTTGCACATTGAGTGGCCACCCAGGTCACCCGATCAGACAGTAATGGATTATTAGCAGATTTCCCTCAAGGGAAATCAGCTTTTGAGGTCATACTCATGACGCGAGTTTCGAAAAATTTCTTCAAATGTCCACCGATCCTAGCCAGGAGATGACGAAAATGAGGTCCGTTCAAAATTATATATATATATATATATATATATATATATATATATATATATATATATCTACATATATATTTGTCTGTTAACGCTCTAGCGGCCGCAATTTTTGTTTGATCGTTAACAAACTCGGAATTTAATCGTTTTATGTAAAAAGGAAGATCAAGTTCGTTAATGGCTGAAATCGGACCAGTGGGAGGGGGGGTTTAGAGGGAGGATTTTCGGAAAATTCAAAATATCTCCGTTATTATGCGTCGAATCGAAAAATTGTATAGAATCAATCTTATTGCAAATTAAATTTACTATAAATATTGTTCTATACATTTATTCTTTATCTTGAATATTAATCGAGATATTTGCATTTGTATTCTGCATAGGTCGGCAGGAGTGAGCTGTTTGGTACTTTCCGAAGAGAACTCTGGCGGCCGTTTTCGTAACTATTCGTCCCTCGTGTATAAGTTTAGTGATCCCTTACTACTTACTACACTTGTTATTGGGCAGATTTCTCTATTGTAAAACTTCACGTGGGAAATCTGCTTAGTTTACGCAGCCCCTGCGTGACGGACTTTTTTCTATGGAGGAGGGTCAAAGACATCTCGATCAGAACAGGTCGCAGAATATTGAAGACATGAAAAATAAAATCAGATTGGCAATAAATTCAATTTCAGTAGCAGAGATACACAGTGCTAAAAGGGATTTCAGATACCGTCTTTTGAAGTACATAAATGAGGGAGGGCACTTTTTCGAACATGTGTTTGTATTGTGGCACAAAGAAAAACTGGTTTTTGTTTTTTTACATGAACACTGCAGGTGGAAAATGTATTTCTCACAAATAACTACCACGTAATTAAGCTAGTATAGCATTGCTGGGTGTCGGCTAGTACCTAACTAGCCGACACCCAACAATCCTATACTTCCTTGCTATATCTCCAACGGCTAACCTAATTACCACGTAATTAGTATACAATAAACAAATTCTAACAACGTTTTTGAAGTAAACATTTTTTTCAATTCATTCAAGAGTACTTTTGCATTTTTTTTTTAAAATTTCAGAATCCATTCCTGTTCCGTAGACTTGTTTCAAAGACAATTTTGTTGCCTACAACTTTCATGTCGCAGCATTTTTAAATAAAATGTGCCATTTGTGAAATAAATACTTAAGCATTTTACGGCTAAAGAATGGGTCAAATCGAAAAATTCACCGATATAAACTCGTTTGAAAATTTCATTTTCCACAAGAATCTGTCAAAAAAAGTATGGCATTCCATTGGAAATTCTAGAGTTATGGTCGCTGGAGAAGTACTGGAGAAAGTTACGAGGTTGAATATGGACTGAAAGGATTTTTCAGGGGTCCCAATTATGGCACACCAAGTCTCAGCCTTGTATTAAAATAATTGGAGATTTTAAAGGGGGGTGGCACGGGAAGTTGGGACACCCTGTATATATATATATATATATATATATATATATATATATATATATATATATATATATATATATATGTATATATATATATATATATTATATATATTTGTCTGTTAACGCTCTAGGGGTCGCAATTTTGGTCTGATCGTTACCAAACTTGGTATTTAAACGTTTTATGTAAAAACCAAGATCAAGTTCGTTAACAGCTAAAATCCGACCAGGGGGAGGGGTGGGGTTAGTGGGGGAATGTTGAAAATTCTTAATATCTTGATTATTGACCGATATATTTGCAATTTTTAGTTTTCATCCCTCGGTAAACCCCCACTCTTACTCTTGTCAGATTAGAAAAAAGCGGTTATAATATGAAGCATTTCATTAGAAGCCTAAATACCAAATATTTTGCTCATTAAACTTTTACGTTTTGAGATAAATGCAAATACGTGATGCACGTGGGAAATCTGCTTAGTTAACACAGTGTGACGGACTCTTTCTTTTAAAATAGTCATACATTATTAAATAACTGTATGATAAATCACTAATAATATCAAAAATTAACTGGTGTGGTTAAAGTCACGCAGGGGCTGCGTAAACTAAGCAGATTTCCCAAGATATATATATATATATATATATATATATATATATATATATATATATATATATATATATGTACACTCCCCGACAAAATTATAGGCCAGCTCAATTTTTCTGTTAAAAATTAATTTTAGTTGATCAATTGTTATATAATTTAGTTTATTTTATATTATTTTGCCAGGACAAATAAAAAACAGTAAATTTTATGAAATAAGTATATTTCTAATCGAAAAAATAAACAAACACACATTGAATGACCGCAACAAAATTATAGGCCAGTTTATTTAATCTCTGTTACCTTTGATTGTTCGCCGCTTTAATAATGCGTTGAGCCGCCATTTCTTTCTAAGACTTCAGCCAATCGCTTTGGGAGAGATTTAAAAAGTTTTTTTTATATACTTTTTACGAATAGTGGACCACTTTTCTCCGATGCAAGATTTCAGTTCTTCTACGGGGTTAAACTGTCTCCCTCGATTATGCTCGAGGAAGTTCACCCCAGCAGTTCTCAATAATGTTAAGGTCTGGTGATCGGGCTGGCCAGGGTAAAACAAGAATATTTTTGGCAGCAAAAAATGTAGCAATGTTTTACTATGCGAGCAGTGTGGACTGGTCTTGCTGAAAGATGAACCGCCCTCGAGTCAGTTCTTCTCCTTTCCCAACAATTTGCTCCCGGATGATGTCTATGTACTTTTTTTGCATTTAATGTTGCCAAACAAAACACTAAATCTGTCTTTCCATAGTATCATATCGCAGCCCAAACCATAACACCTCCCATTTGATGTTTACTTAAAAATAAATTTTCTTTCCGCAAATCATGAAAATAATATCGATATCCATCAGGCCCATCCATATTAAACTTCTTTTCATCGCTGAAGATAACTTTCTTCCATCTCCTTCCCCAAGTAATGTGTTCCGAAGCAAACTTCTTTCTGTTGGCTTTGTGTTCTTTTGAAAGAGGGGGCTTTGACTTCAGTTTAAGGCGCTTTAAACGACTGCTCTTTTGCAAAAGGCATTGAACATTCCTGACGTTTGTTTGGACCCCAGCTTGTTCACAATTTTCTCTCGCTGTGGCTGAAGAGTTGTATGCATGGCGTAAAATAGCTCGCTGTTCTCGAACAGTCATTGCCATCGGCCTACCTGTGCTTTTCTTCTTGCCATAATCGTTGCCCAGCCTAATGAAATTTCTTATTAAATGCCTGCTTCAATTTAAAATTCGAGCGATTTTCGATATTGTCAAGTTGTTATCGCGTAATGTTTTAATCACATCCTTTTCACTCGCAGATAACACTTTTCCCCTAGGCATTACGTAATAAAATTTAATTAGACTCACTGATCAAAACAAACTAACACTTCCCAGTGGCACTAGTCACTAGCAGTATTCCAATATCAAGATTTAGATAAGAACTGAGAGGCTGGCCTATACTTTTGTCGCATGTCAATATTTACATATTAGCATATGTTATGGTAAGAAGGATCAGGACTGATTACTGATGTTCCATTCTGGAAGGTAGTGGGATTAGAACAGTATTTATTTGCTTTCGTGGAAGTATGACATTCAATATTGTCAAAAACTGGCAAAATTTGGGGTGGCCTATAATTTTGTCGGGGAGTGTAGATAGATAGATAGATACAGTTTTGAACGGACCTCATTTTCGTCATGAGTACAACCTCAATAGCTGATTTCCCTTGAGGGAAATCTGCTAAAAGATCCTGTGTCTGTCTGTGTCTCAACACTCCGGAGGCTTGAGTGTTGGATGACACAAGTTGAGACTGCAGTGAGTAGTCTCAATCTCGCTAACAAACTTGATATTTAAACTTTCTACGTAAAACTAAAGTTCGAATTCGATAACCTCAAATCTAATTTTCTGTAAATGTCGTTCTATAGCCTTTTCCTGTATCTCATGTATTGACTGGTGTATTTCCGATTCAGCCTTCGGTAAACCCCCACTCATAATCGTCTGATTTTCAATTTAAGTAACTGATTCTGAGACACTAAAACGCCTAATTCCAGCAAACAATTCGCTATTAGCAGATTCTCCTTAAAGGAAATCAGCCATTGAGTTTGTATTAATGACACGATTTCCGAAACATTTCCTCAATTGTCAATCAATCCTGCCCAGGAGGTGACGAAAATTAGATCCGTTCGCAAATATATATCTGAAATCGGACCAGTGGGAGGAGGGTGTAGTCGGGGGATCTTCGAAGTAGATCTGTTATACGTCAGATCGAAAAGTAGTATGAAACCAATCTTATTATATATGCAATGTCCTATAAATGTTGTTACATACATATTTTCTCTATCTTGAATTTAACCTGTATATTTGCTTTTTTTTTTAATTTTCAGCCTTCAGCAAACCCATTTAACTTTTATTGTGCGAGATGCATGGAATTAGGTTGTGTGATGACGTCGGAAATTAAGATTTTACGTTCTTAGCTCGAAAATGTTTATTTGATCTATAGCATAATCCATATTTAACCGTTTAATTCAACACTAAAGTTCATAGTCGTTAATGGCTGAAATCGGGCCAGGAAAAGGTGGGGTTAGAAGGGAATTCGAAAATTCAATATATCTCCGTTATTATGGGTCGTATTGAAAAATGGTTTTAGAACCAATCCTGATAAACTATTTGTTCACTGCAGTTGTTGCTCTATAACATGTTCTCTTGACTCAAATACTAAGCGAGTTATTCTTACTTTCTCATTTTCGGCCTTCAGTAAACCCCTACTTCTACTTTTAATTTATTACTTAAAAACAGCAAATATATGGGGAGATCAATTATCAAATCAGCAATTGGGAAATCTGCTTAATTTACGTGACAGGCATTTATGTTTTTAGGCTTCAAGAAACCCCCCACCTACTAATTCCATAGTCACAATCAGCTGTTATATCATGAACCACTTCACTCGAAGATTAAATACCAAATATTGTTTTTATTGAACTTTCAATTAATATTTTAAATTCTTAACTCAAAAATGTTTCTATTGTCATAGCTGTAGGTGGAGACCGTCGCCACTGGCTGATGGTTGAGTACCGCTGGCAAGCGCTTTCGATGCGATGGCATCATCTTCAAGCCTGTTGATAGTTGTACTGAGTTGGTTGTCCGTCAGTCAGTGGGTTTTATGCTCTGTTCACCGTATTAGTTGTTTACGTTTAGTCCAGATCTGTTTACTAACCACGAAGATCAGTCAAACGAGGGATGTTGATGTTCAGGTAAATTGTTTTCGTGTGGTGGGTTGTTTACGTTTTAAATCGAGATCTGTTTACTTACCACTCAGATCTGTCAACGGGTTGTGTTAGTGTTCAGGTAAATTGTTATGTGTGGTGAGTAAACTAAACGTAAACAACTAATACGGTGAACAGAGCATAAAACCCACTGACTGACGGACAACCAACTCAGTACAACTATTAACAGGCTTGAAGATGATGCCATCGCATCGTAAAAAAATACGGTGTATATCAAAGAAACCCTAAATCCTCAAAGGCTTGCCAGCGATACTCAACCATCAGCCAGTGACGACGGTCTCCACCGAGAGATATGACAATAGTATCATTTATATTGGCGGTTCTAACCCTTTATTTGAATTATCGAAAATGTTTATTTGATCTCAACAATACTCGATATATATTCCAAGTCGTTAATGGCTGAATCAGATATCTCCTTTAATATGAAACGGGTCGAAAATAGTTATAGAACCGATGTTGTTAAACTATTGATGCTCTGCAATTGTAATTCAGATTTTGGTTTCGTAACTCAAATATTAAGAGAATTTTTCGTACTTTCTTCTTTTGCAGCCTTCAGTAAAACCCCCATGTACTCATTAAGATAGATCCATCCGAACATGACCTAATCTCATCATCTATTCAATATAACTTACGTATTATGAAACCTATGTAAATAGGAAGTAAAATATAAAGTGAACATGAGATGAGGAACTTAATAATGAAAATAGGATGAGTAGAAGTGGGGGTTTACTGAAGACTGTAAAGAAGGAACTACATACAACTCGTTTGATATTCCAGTTACAAGACCATGTACAGAACAACAACATATTTTGTGTTTGAATATTTACTTTTTAAAAAAAACCTACCAAGTGCAAGTTCTTCGCCCAATCGCGGTGGAACGAGCCAAGAAGAAGGGAGGCGGCCATATACACTGTTAAGGTTTAGGTTAGAATTAAATGTCTTGTAAAAAATCTGCAGGAGGTGAACGCCACCTGTGACCTGCTTGCTCCCGGCGGGGTTTCAAGTAACTCCTTGTTGCACAGCAAGCTTCTTATAGGAACACTTTTTCCCTATACTTTCTCTGCTCTAGTGTTTCAACATGCGGGCACATTATTCTTCTAGTATTTGCCCTATTACTTGATCCACCAAATCTCTAGTAATTACTTTCACTTTCTGCCATAGAGCACGCCTTTATCTTTGAACTAACACTATAAACTCTCTGAGAATAGGAAAACCTCCATGAAGGCTACCTAGGCTGCTCATCGATTATCGGGAGGTCACCCATTTAAAGAGGATTACTAAATCATAACTAAGAGAAAATCACTTTATTATTTAAAATAACACTTCTAGAATTTATTTTAATGACAAAATATAATTATAAATTAGAGTTAGCCCAAAACTGGACGATGTCGCGGAGTAGCTGGATGAAGCAGTCGTCGCCGGCCGTCGTCTGCCACATCAACTCTGCAAGGTAGCTCTCCAAGTCACGGTCACCAATCAATGTTCATATGCAATCTTTGCAATATGGATGTGCAAGAGGATATATACCATATATTCATCTATTGCCCAATTTATTCCGCATTAAGGATCAAACTCATGAACCTTTCTTCTAGATAATGATAGCTGCTTCCATGATGTTATTGACAATTCATCCCGAAATGATCTAATACTACTTTATAAATATACTGCCAGTGTGGTAAAATTAAGGTCATCATTATTAGCTTTGTAATATAAACATCATTTTTATTATCCATCTTTTTTTCTCTAAGTTAAGTTTTCTTTATTCCTTTTCATTATATGTGACATTCTTTTTTGATTTTATTGATTTACTTTAAAAAAAGAAGTTCTGCGAATGTTTTTTTCCTGAATTTATTATTTTTAAAAACATTTTTCTGTATTGCAGGACAAAAGACAGGATCTTTAAGTCTCAAAACAGCATTTCTTTATTCTTTTATTTCATAAAACAGACGTTTCGCCCTCCTGGGCCAGATCTCCCCAGACGATTGGAAACGAGAGTTTCAAAAGCTCATATTTCAAAGGTGGAAGTCAGACTTGTAGAAAAAAACATGACAATAAACTGTGACAAATCAAAGAAATTACTGAGCGTTGGATTACTGCAAGTAGAAAAAGTCCGCCACGCAGGGGCTGCGTAAACTAAGCAGATTTACAATAGAGAAATCTGCACACTGGTAACACAATACCACCGTGATTAGATAATGAGAAATCTTACAGTTAATTAAAATAAATTCCCAACTGAAACGGCTTCTGAATTGTAAGAATAATTTATATTTTAATAACTCAAATTTTAGTAGTCCAAGAACTTAAGAAGGGGGGGGGGCGGATGAACAGAACCGTTCTGTTTCACTACTTTAGCATATTGTTCCATGAGACCAAGTTAATTATGAAGGGGTGGCAATATGATACAATCTCGTGGCACAAGAGGTACATTTATAACATTAAGGCTACCTGGAACTAGTGATTCCCTAGAAGGCCATTCCTTTCTTATCTTCTTATTTGCTACCCCATTAACGTATAAAGCAAGGATATTTAGTATAGCCGCCTTGTTGTCATAAAAGATAATTCTGAAGAACATTTCGGCAGTCCAAGGTCTCTAATTAAATCATTAAGCTTGCTTTGATTGAATGGTCTGGTCCGAAAAGATTTTCTGGATCGAACTCCTCATCGCTATTGGAGCTTAGCTCATTTAATTCGTCTGAACTTTCTTTAGATGTAGATGATAGTAATAAAACCACTACGTCTTTCGATCATCAAACTGAGGGTAGATTTGGAGATAGCAATATTAGATTAGTAAACAACAACTGGAATATTCCATCCAACAGATACAAAGGTCAATTTTGTTGTGTTGTGCTATTTATTCAACATTTCCCGATCACGCACATACTAATGAAGATATGATAGGAAATCGAACAAACATTACACTCTCCGGATCTCTTCACATAATCATGCTACTTAGCATTTAGAATTTCAGGTTGAAACTCCTAAAACATATTTTCTCGTTGTTTTATAATCATCGTGACTTATTACAGAATTAATATTCTCTAAAGGACTAGAGAAGAGTATAATGAATAAACTAAGGTCAAAATAAGTCAAACATATATATATATATATATATATATATATATATATATATATATATATACAAGTGCACACAACAAAAGTCCGTCACGCAGGGGCTGCGTAAACTAAGCAGATTTCCCACGTGAAGTTATACAATACAGAAATATCCATACGAGAGATGGACGGTAACGAACAGTTACGACAAAGGGCCGAACTAGCTTATGGCGGGAAATTCCAAAAATCGTTATCGGCCCAAATTTAATAAAAATGAAAATATCTCGGTTAATATTCAAGATAGGAAATAAATGTTTATAACAATATTCATAGTAAATTTAATTTGCAATAAGATTGATTCTGTACAATTTTTCGATCCGATGTATAGTAACGGAGATATTTCGAATTTTCGAAAATCCTCCCCTCTAAACCCCCCCTCCCACTGGTCCGATTTCAGCCGTTAACGAACTTGATCTTTCTTTTTACATAAAATGACTAAATATTGAGTTTGGTAACGATCAAACAAAAATTGCGACCGCTAGAGCAGTAACAGACAAATATATATATATATATATATATATATATATATATATATATATATATATATATATACAGTTTTGAACGGACCTCATTTTCGTCATCTACTAGGTAGGAGCGATGGACATTTGAAGATCAATTTCGAATAGTGCGTCATGAGTACAACCTCAATAGCTGATTTCCCTTCAGGGAAATCTGCTAAAATGGAAAGCTTTAATATTGAAAAATAGGCCTAAGAGCTTAATCTAACCTTCTAGTTTTATCACTATTTATTATCAGTGCATAATACCACAATTTCGGCCAACGTTTGATTATTGTTTACATTTTATTATGAAGAATTGTGAAGGGAATTAGACCAAGAACTCTTAATCCCCCAGAGGGAAGTGATGCCGTGTGCGGGCCCCTTAAGGGAAGTCAGCTATTGTGGTCGTACTCATGACGCGATTTTCAAAAAATTTCTTCAAATGTCCATCGATCCTACCCAGCAGATGACGAAAATGAGGTCCGTTTAAAATTATATATATACTAGCAAAGGTACCCGGCTTCGCCCGGGAATTCATTTGAGGCTGAATGAAGATTATATGTGAGATATTTTTGGCAAGGCTTTACTTTCCACAATATTTTTTTTATTTCCCTGTCCCAGTGTTTAGAATTTATACCCGTCGTTACTGTGGATTTGTTATTAATAAAATTATTTTTTATTTAAGACTTCATTGTCCTCAATATTCTTATATTTCCCGTCCTCTGTGTATATAGTTTTTTTTTTATAAAGTGATGGACCATATTATTCATAATCCTAGAATGTATTCTATCTTCCAAACCACGTATGAATATGTTTCTTTCCCTTCATGCGGTACAATGTCCAACGGTGACAGCTGTTTTAGGTACGTCATAGCCTCTATTAAAACACTCTTTCATAAGTCTCGATTGTAAACTGTGTATTCATATTGGTTTTCAGTAAAGTATATCATAATACATTAACGGAGCAGAGTTAATAAATACCAGAAATACCTGAGTGCACCTCCCTAGCGTTTATTCTAGTAAATTATTTATTTATGATAATTAAAGAAATTCACATTCCTGAGAATAATAATACATTGCTATAAGCATCAATTAACATGTAAACTTAGACCAATATGAGGTCGGAAGGGAAGCGGCAGAACTGATAGGTCAAAGGAAGTAGCTCGACACTTACATAGCCTCAGTGCTGCCAACCTGCAATGCATTTTGGATAGCTATCCTCTAATACATTCAAATATATTAAAAAATCATATTACATTATCTTCACAATTCTAAAACTGTTTCAAATATTTTTCACGTTTTAATTAAATAATGTATTAAATACACTTAGAGAAGGGTGGGGGCAGTATACCTTATTTGGTGCAAACTGTTACTGGCGTTAAAAAATAACATAGTTTTGAATTATTAAGGATAAAATTCTAACATGGATTTGAATTAACTTATCCAGGTGAGATACCTGGGTAGTTCATATTGGAATGTATTGTTGAGCATATCAATATTTCTAAGCAAATTAATTGCTTCATACCTTATTTTACAAAAAAAATAATTTTAAAACTAAATTTACACTAATTAAAAAGTTAAACAACTTATGTTATGTGCACAATTGCCAAAAACCAAATAGAACGATGATGAAAATATCGCGAATTTTTATTTCAGGCCTCCCGCATAAACCCCATTCCCCCTGGTAACCTAAAATTTTTAGTTTAGCTTATAATTTCATGGATGAATTAGTAATGCTAATTATACATACCGAAGTGTTGTTAAGTTCGGTTCTACCGCTAGAGCCCAATAAAATGGTTGCCCACGCTTTAGTTTTTAGCGCATATCTCGTTTATACTTTGTTACATATAAAAGAAAAGTTTATATAAACAAATTTACTCAAAAATAACAAAATAAACCACTTTTGTTATGTTGCATATTTGCCTGAAGAAAGCAATAGGAAACGAAATATCGCTATTTTTTAATTTCTGGCATCCCTCATAACCCCCACTCTTGACCGTCCCCCTTAGAAAATGTTGGTATGGCTTTTGTTATGATGAAAGCGTTTAGTGCTATTACATATTGGCGAGTTTTATTTATTTCGGTTGGATCTTTTGTCCCAAATAAAAGTGTTCACTTCCGTCTATAGGTTTTAGCGTATATCTCGGTTTATAATTTCGGGTGTTTACGCAAAAAAAGTGTATATAACAAAAGTTACTCTAAAATAACAAATAATAAAACAACTTTTTTGTTATGTTCATATTTGCCGAAAAACTAAAAAGGGGAAACGAAATATCGCTATTTTTAATTTCTGGCTTCCCCTTATAACCCCCACTCCTGTTCGACTCAGTGAATTTTAATATAGCCCTAAAGTCTGAGTTGGGTTATGTAGTAATATACATACCAAAGATTCATAAAATTTCAGGTTTTATCAGCCGGGATTCAGCCGCTTTTTATGCCGTGGATGAAAAAGGGGTAACAAACAAACAAACAAATAAATAAACAAACAAACAAACAAACAAACAAACAGACAACCAAAGAAACAAAATGCAGGTATGGTGTCTATGGCATATGTTGGAACGAAAAGGTATCGTTGTGAAATTTCGCCGGAAAAAAAATCAATGTTACAGACAGAGGGTTACAATTTTATATATCTATTTTTTTATATATATATATATATATATTTTTTTTTATATATATATATATATAAAATAGTAACCTCTGTTTGTACATCTTGATGTTTTTCTCGAAATATCCACGATAACTTTTTTTCGATTCACATGTCATAGACAACACCATAAATACATTTTGGTTTATTTCGTGTCTGTTTGTTTGTTTGTTACCTTTTTCACGCATAAACGGATGAACCGAATTTTATGAAACTTAGTATGTATATTACTACTAAGCCAACTTAGACCTTTTAGGCAATATTAATATTCTCTAAGACGACCAGGAGTAGGGGTTATAAGGTAGGCATGAAAATTAAAATAGCGATATTTCGTTTCCTATTGTGTATTACAGCAAATAAGAACATAACAAAAGTTGTTTATTTTGTTATTTAGAGTAACTTGTGTTACATACACTTTTTTCGTATACCGAATTAAAAACGAGAAATACGCTAAAACCAAAAGCGTGCAGTGAAACAATTTTATTTGGGACAAAAAGGCCGAACAGAACTAAATAAAACTCGGTAAGTGTAATAGACAATAACGCTTTCATTATTACAAGGCATACCAACATTTCTAAGGACGGGCAGAAGTGGGGGTTATGAATGAAGCCAGAAATTAAAAATAGCGATAGTTCGTTTCCTATTGGGTTTTCGGCAAATATAAACATAACAAAAGTTGTTTATTTAATTATTTTGAGTAACTTTTGTTATATACACTTTTTTTCTTATACCGAATTATAAACGAGATATACGCTAAAACCCATAGAAGGAGTCATCTATTTTATTGGGCGCTCACGATTTGACCGAACTTAATAAAACTCGGTATGTCAATTAGCATTAATTCTTCCATGATTATAAGCTATATGAAAATGTTTAGGTTAGAACGGGAGTGGCGGTTATAAGGGAGACCTGAAATAAAAATTCGCGATATTTCATTGTCTATTTGTTTTTCGACAAACATGCACATAACAAAAGTTGTTTACTTTGTTATTTAAATTAACTTTTTTTTTATATACATTTCTCCCGGAACAATGTGTGGAGCAAGTAATTTGCGTAGAAATATTGATATGCTCAACAATTCATTCTTATTTGAACTATCAGGTACCTCAGCTGGAAAAATTAATTCAAATCAATGTTAATATTTTGTCCTTAATAGCTGAAATCTATGCATAATGCACAGGAGACAGGAAATATGACAATTTGGAGGACAGTGAAGACTTACATAAAAAATTAATTTTATTATTAACAAATGCCAACAACGGGTATTAACCCTAAACACTGGGACGGGTAAATGTCAAACATAAAAAATTAATTTTATTATTAACAAATGCCAACAACGGGTATTAACCCTAAACACTGGGACGGGTAAATGTCAAAATATTGCACTAAGTAAAGCCTTGCCAAAAAAATACCATCACCATTCAGCCTCAAATCAATTCCCGGGCGAAGCCGGGTATCTGAGCTAGTATATATATATATATATATATATATATATATATTTCTCTGTTCACGCTCTAGCGGTCGCAATTTTTGTTTGGTCGTTACGAAACTCGATATTTAACCGTTTTATGTAAAACGACAGATCACGCTCGTTAATGGCTGAAATCGGACCAGAGAGAGGGGGGTTTAGAGGGGGGAGTTTCGTAAATTCAAAATATCTCCGTTATTATGCATCGGATCGAAAAATTGTATAGAACCAATCTTATTGCAAATTAAATTTACTATAAATATTGTTATATACATTTATTCTCTATCTTGAATATTAACCGAGATATTTGCATTTTTATGAAGTGTGTGGTCGGGTACAGTTCGGATTACGTCGGCCATCTTCGTCATTTCTCGGCTCAGGTGGAAGCTTCTTCTGACCTGTCGTTTCTAACCTTACCTTACCTTCTTTACTTTGTGAGATTTATGCAGATACGTTCTGTTCATCCGCCCCCCCCCCTTCTTTAGTTCTTGGACTACTAAAATTTGAGTTATTAAAATATAAATTATTCTTACAATTCAGAAGCCGTTTCAGTTGGGAATTTATTTTAATTAACTGTAAGATTTCTCATTATCTAATCACGGTGGTATTGTGTTACCAGTATGCAGATTCCTCTATTGTAAAACTTCACATGGGAAATCTGCTTAGTTTACGCAGCCCCTGCGTGACGGACTTTTTGTTAATCTATTAATGTGTCAGTCATTTTCCAAACAATCCCCCGTGACTTTAGTGTGCCTATTAGTGTTTGAAGAAAGCCGTAGCAAGTTTGTTACTTTGTAGCCTGACTGCAGTATTACGAGTTGTCAAGACCTTTTTAGCAGATTTCTCGAAGTGTTAATCGGCTATAGATGTTGTACAAATGACACAATTTTTGAAACGATTCTTCAAATGACCTTCGATCCAACCCAAGATGAAGAAAATGAGGTTAAATTAAATATATATATATATATATATATATATATATATATATATATATATATATATATATATATATATATGAGCGCGCGCTTGTGTGTGTGTGTGTATGTTTGTCATAGCTCTCGCGCTCTCAATTTTTTTTTGATCGTTACCTACTCAGTATTTGTCTGCGTTTACTGAGAACTAAAACTCGTGAATTGCTGGAGTCAAGCCAGGGGGATGGGGGTGGGCTATACTTCGAAATATCTCTGCTATTATACGTCAAATCGTTTATATAAGTACATTTTAATTACATATATTTGCATTTATTGTTTTCAGCATTCAGTAAACCCCGACTCCTACTCATACAATAAGCTGGTATATCATGAACCACTTTATTCGAAGATTAAATACCAAATATTGCTTTCATTGTATTTTTAGTGTTTGAGATACATGCACATGTGATGACGTCATCAATTCAGATTTTACGTTCTTGACTCGAAAATGTTTATTACAACCACACTCGATATCTAACCGTTTCATCTATACACTTAAATTCCAAGTAGTTAATGACTAAAATCGGACTAGGAACAGGGGGATTTCGAAAATTCAATGTATCTCCTTTATTATGAAGCGGATCTAAGATAGTTATAGAACTAATCTTGTTAAACTATTGATGCGCTACAATTGTTATTCTGTACTTGGTTTGGTAACTCAAATATTAAGAAAATTTCTCGTACTTGCTGCCTTCAGAAAACCCCGCATGTACTCGTTAGATTTAAAAATTTAGAAATGCAGAATATATGGCGATATAATATCAGTCTGTGTAATAGATATATGTGGTGAGATGAGATCAGAAGCATCTCACCCCAGCACATGGGAAATCTGCTTAGTTTACGAAGACCCTGCGTGACTGACTTGGATATGAATTGAATGCAATTTTCTTTAGTTAGCATCATCAATCACAGGGGGGTATCCTAAGTCCTTTCTTATTCCTTGCCTATACTACCGACATCCCATCACATCCCGAAACTTCCCTTCTCACGTATGCAGATGATACTGCAATCTTGACGTCCAATTCAGACCCAAATATGGCATCCGCATCTTTACAAGAGCACTTAGCTCTGTTAGAATCATGGCTGACTCAATGGAGGATCAAGGTCAACAGCAGCAAATCAAGCCATGTAACATTTACCCTCCGACGTTCCATTTGCCCTCCAGTTACACTCAATAGCGCACTAATTCCCCAAAAATCACAAATTAGGTATCTAGGACTCACATTAGACAAGCGACTAACTTGGAAACCTCACATCACAATTAAACGACAAGAAGTGAACCGACGGTACAGACTTCTACTAAGACTACATGACAACAAATCTAAACTATCACTACGCAACAAACGACTGATTTATACAACAGTACTCAGACCAATATGGACATACGGACTTGAACTTTGGGGTTCCACTAAACCTTCAAATTCCTACAAAATCCAAACCCTCCAATCCAGAATACTCCGCAAAATTACAGATTCCCCATTTTACGTATCCAATTTAACTCTCCATAACGACCTCAACATTCCTTTTGTTCATTACACTCTCTCCTTCCCGCACATCCTAATTCTCTAGTCGAATCACTTTCATCTACCCATATTCCAGAAAACCCAAGACGACGAATGAAGCGTAAGTGGCCAAGAGACCTCCTTGTGTAGTGCTCAGAATAACTCCATGTAGTACCAGCCAATGTTCCCTCCAATGTGGGTATTGTCAATAGACAACTTCCCACCTCAAGTGAATAATTAAGCCAATTGTTATATCATTCACATCATTTGCTTGCAATATGTATATATGTTGTTGCAAATAAACGAATACATATATAAAAAAAAAAAAATAAAAAAAAAAAAAAAAAAAAAAAAAAAAAAAAAGCATCATCAATCATTACATTTATCTAAAAATATAAATTTAGCTTATATTTAGTTAACGTAAATTATAAACAGCTTAGTAACTAACGTTAGTTTTGGCCATGACAGTTTCACTAGCACATTTCATTGCAAAGGCAAGTATGCTAATACTAAAGTATTAATACATTATAATAATAATAAAAAAAAAAAGTCCGTAACGCAGGGGCTGGGCAAACTAAGCAGATTTCCCAAGTGCTGGTATGACACACTAGTAATCTAATCTCACGTGTTCGGACTGAAAACCAGAAACTACGAATTAGTCCCTTAATATCTGTATTACGAAAACTGCATAGAACCACAATTGTAGAGCATCAATATTTTGACAAAATTGGTTCTATATTATTTTTTGATCCGATTCATAATAACGCAGATATTTTGAATTTTCGAATCCCCCCTCAATTCACATATGATTGACATGTGCCGATAACACATATGATCTTTAATTTTGACTGAATCGGTTAAATATCGGGTATGGTATGTATCACATGAACATTGTTAACGTCATCGCACAATGAATTTGCATGTATGTCGCATAATAAATGTGTCATGAAAACAATATATGGTGTTTAAGATTAGAATAAAGAGGTCCATGATATAACAGCTTATTGTTAATATGAGTTGAGCAGGGAGTGGGGGTTTACTGAAGGGTGAAAACTAAAAAAAAAAGCAAATATTTCTGTTAATATTCAAGATAGTGAAAAGATATATATATAACAACATTTATAAAATATTTAATTTATGTATTTATTTTGGAGCGTTCGCAGCGAGGCGATATTGCTCATAAAAAACAACAACAAAAACAGTTTATATAAACAAAATACAAAATGAAAATAGAAACAAGAAAAAATTAAATAATAAAAAATAAGAACGCAAACAAATAACAAAACTCGACTAAATAACAGAACGCAACAATATAACAAAACACAACTAAATAACGGAACGCAACTAAATAAAACTTAACTAAATAACAGAACGCAACAATATAACAAAACACAACTAAATAACGGAACGCAGCTAAATAAAACTCAACTAAATAACAGAACGCAACAATATAACAAAACAGAACTAAATAAAACTCAACTAAATAATAGAACGCAGTCAATTAACAAAACAACAATAACCACAAAGTAACAAATAAAATAAATAAACAAAAACAAAACATTAAGTTCAAAAACAAAAACTGTAAAGACTAATAAAATTACGTAAACAATTATATAATTTCAATGGATAAAAACTAAACTAAAATCAAATAAATATAAATCAGTATGTACAATAAAATGAAGATTTCTAACACCTAAAATATTTACAATCATATGCTCTCACTTTCTTTATCACACATACAAACATGCATACACACTCACGCTCGCATGCACATGTACACACACGCGTGCATACACACACTCACACGCACGCAAAATATTTAATTTGCAATAAGATTGATTCTACTCAATTTTCCATCAGACACATAATAACGGAGATATTTCAAATGTCATAATTCCCTCCTCAAAACCCCCCTCCCCCTCAGTGATCCGATTTCAACCATAAACGAACTCGATCTTCCTTTTCACATAAAACATTTAATATCGAGTTTGGTACCGATTAATTAAAGATAATACACACATATTAAAAAAAATATGTATATAAGGACACTTATAGTCCGTTAAAGAAATTGATCTTTATTTTTGCATGAAACGCTTATATATGGAGTTTGGTAACGATAAAACCAAAATTACAACCGCTACAGTAGTACGAGGCACACACACACACACACACACACACACACAGATATACATATAT